>JALPQI010004111.1:0-63205 GCA_025490895.1 Thaumatotibia leucotreta | reverse complement strand
TCCGAAAAATGGACATTAAAAAAATCATAATTCTCACAGAAATCGAAAACACAAACCAAATGAAACGGATTCCTATAGAATAGAGTTGGTCTATCTTTTGTATAACTTTTTAAATTTTTTTATATTGCCAAACATGATGAAATTTGAAGTCAAAGTTGAGCAATTTCGTAAAATGGCCAACTTTACCATTCTTTTTTTCAGCTAAATGAAAAGTTTGTGATCAAACCCTCAGTTATTTTATGAGAGCAATACTTGTACTATACAGTAAAAAAATATTAATTCCCTAAGCCCAGTAGACATGCTGCAAAATCCAATAGAAAATGGGCGGAATTTGAAAATATTCACAAAACTTTCAACATTTATGATGGAATAAGTAAAATAGCTTGATGCATATTGATAATAACATTTTAAAGTACGTTTACTAGAGAATCAAACAAAATATATAAAAAATGTATATTAGTTACCGAAACAAATTAACATCGCTTCTCGTGGAACCTCAAAAACAGGTAAATTGAAACTTAAAGCGGGCCCCATCTGGATGAGCAGCAAGTAAAAAAAAAAGTATTAACGGTTTACGAACAACTTACTTAAGACTATCATCCTTGATTTTTTTCAAACTGTTTAAAAATCAGTCAGCGCGGAATTAAATCAGAATCTGATGATTTCATATGGAATGGCCCTATGAGTAAATGTATGGAACATCAGATTTTTTTCATTCATCAATATAACCAAAGAATTAACCTTCTAAAATTTGGCCAGTTAATAAAAATCGGCCAAGTGCGATTCAGACTCGCGCGCAATGGGTTCCGTAGTAACAAATATTTCAGCCAGTGTCTCCAACGTAATAACTCAATAAAATCAACCTATCTCAAAAATTAAAACACTTATAACAGATAATTCAATCAAACCAAAAGTCGAAAGAGCTTATTAATATGCATAACATATTTTTTTTAGAATATTATACTGCGTAGATTGAAAATTAGAGGGGGGGACAAACTTTTTAAGACTTTAAGAGCTGATATCTCGAAAACGGTTCGCTTAAATAACAATGTGTTTTAGAAACCTTTATATCATTTTCAAAGACCTATCTATTGATAGCCCACACGCTTATGTATATTGCCTTGACATTAAGATCGTGTAAAATCCGATCTGGACATATTTTTGGCATCTAAACCGTAACTTTATCTTTGACGTCGACTGTACATCGAAAACCCTTTTTCTAACCCCTTAGTTAAGTAAAAAAAATATCATAATTATGTAGCGGTTTATACAACACATATCCTTACCAAATGAGGGTTTTCTCTAAAACGTATGCCATTAGTTGGCGCCACTTAGCCGTAAGGTCCCGCTAAGAAACACAACTATCTAGCCCCAAATAAAAACTAACTAGAAGGTATTTTTATTTTTTAATATAATTTTATTAACTCATACAAAGCATTTAAACACGAAACTATAGGCGCTCTGAGAATTTAGACAAGGTTCTGGACCTAACGCCTCAGTGCTGCCTGCCTGGTGAACGTCATTTCAGAAAACCCTCATTTCATTACTGTAGGATTTATAGTTTCCGAAATCGGCTCTTATAAAGGCACGTATTTAGATTTTGATTTATTCTAGGGCCATGTAACGTCTTACTACGGCCCAGCGATGCAGAAGTACACCTCATTTCAAATCCATGACTCTGAAGAGGTCCGAGATATCCTGACCACGGAAAACGGTATTTATGCCTTGACCAAGACGTCGCTCCGCCATCAAATACGAAGAGGCATTCCGAAACATACTCACAGGTAAAATATTGAGAACTATTAGGGTGAATCAACTTTTTTCTGTCTGTTACTGTGCCATGGGTACGGTCGCCTGAGTCACGCTGGTTTTATGCAAAATTATGCTACTTAATTTATGCAAACATGCATATTATAGTCCATTTTTGTCGATGGCCCATCAAGGAAAGGGTTTATTAAAACCAGAAAAATGCGTGTTTGCATAGTTTAAGAATCATAATTAACGTAACCATGGTAATAACAAACAGAAAAAAGTTGATTCACCCATAAACATAAGTTATAATAGCAAATATTATTAAAAACCGAAAATTGTTTAAAAAATTACATTAACAAAGAAATGATTCAATCTAACTTAAAAAAAGAACTAAAACTAAGTATAAAATAACCTTAGAAGTGACCTATAAAATTATAAAATCTGCTCGTGATCCACCTCGAAACATTAAGCGGCAAGGCGCCCATGTTACAAGCAGCATTTCTGCGCTGTATCACAATAGCTATACTTTCGCGAGAAAACTGCCTGCTCATGGGTCTCCCGTTGCCTCCTTTAGGAGTTTCCCGGGCTCTTTAAGAAGCCTGTGAGGACCCTTGCCCTAACCACTCAACACATATTGTATAGGGTGTTTCACTTTTGTATGGGCAAAAAAAAATTGTGATATTTTCCCTGACTTTGCTCACGCCCTAAGTTTCTCTGATATAAAAATGATATATATAAAATTTTATTGATATTGGACAACGTTTAAAGGTTGCACACTTTTGAAAGTAAAGCCAAAGCCCCATACATTACGAAAAAAAATACTTCGTTATAAATTAATCAAATATAATGAACCAACACTAAAAAAGAATGGACAAGTCGAATTTAATGTCATATATTAAAAATGAGAACTTATTCTTTGGAAGTAGGTATAAATTCAAAAAAATATTTATAGGGCACTTTTATGAAAACCTAATTCCCAGTGTTTTACTAGATTCATAACTATAATAGATTAGTGTACTATATGTAAACATCGAATTATGGCCTAAAATTAAGTAAAAAACCGGGATCTAGGTTACTTTATAAATAATACCATATTAAGGTTAAAGTAAATTCACACACGTGCTTAAAGAATAAAATCCTTTTTTTATATTTGACGATAGAATCTACTTTCCCAAGTAATTTTAGTGTTGGTTCATTATTTTTTATGAATATTAACAAAGTAATTTTTTTCGTAATGTATGGGGCTTTGGCTCCACTTTCAAAAGTGTGCAACCTCTAAACGTTATCCAATCTCAATAAAAATTTAAATATATCATTTTTATATCAGAGAAACTTAGGGCGTGAGCAAAGTCAGAGAAAATTTCACAATTTTGAAAAATGAAGCACCCTAATATTGTAGTACAGTCAAGTTCATAAATATGAGTACAAATTTTTACTTAATCTATTGGGATAAGGTGCACAATGTTATGTTATGTTATGTCACGGAGGGACGCTCGACCGGACTCCAGCGGGCTGTCGAGCATCCAATGTGCTCATTCACCCCATTTCCCTTAGCTGGAGCTGCAGGTTAGTGTTCCAGTAGCGTTCCTCCAATACTTCCCTCTGGCCTTCCAATTTTCTTGCAGAAAGGTGCATAATTGTATACATATTTACGAACTCGACTGTAACAGGGTCCATAGACAGACCATTCCATTCTATAGACCACTATGGAAAAATAATTTTCAGAAATTTTGAAATGACGATTTTTTGCTTGCGTGAGCCTGTTACCATGGCAACGAATTTCATCAAAAAGTGATTCCACCCGTCCCTTACTTGTGACCAAAAACATCATAAGAGTTTCCCAGATTATCCACAGATCAAGAAACATGGTAGACATGCAGTGCCTGTACCAAGTCAACTCCACTAAACTGATGATGGGCGGCCATCAGGATAAACTCATCGATCTGGATCTTACTAAGCTGGTGGAAACTGTTATAGTGAGTATTTTTGATGTTTATTTTAGTAATATGTGAAAGAGAGTAAAACGTCCCACTTTGTCGTTTGCCATAAACCCGCTTCGTCAGTTTATTCATATGAAGATACTAGGAAATCTCGTCTTTATGGTAAGCGACAAAGTGGGACGTTTTACTAAGAACTAACACATTTAATTATTTAAGTTGTGTTGGTGCACACGGAAAGTACCTTGTCACAGTGTTTAAAATGGACTTTATTAAATAACACAAGGTATATTTTAAGTAATGACAACCTTTCCATGTACACTGTCACAAATGTACATCCAAAATAAAATAATGTCAAAAAAAATATTTTCTTCGGTTATACATATAATACACAAATAGACAGAGTTAGATGGAGACAGCTACATTCATCAGTTACGCCGACAAGAGTTTGACTCGTAAATTAATGATGAAATTGATGATATTATATACGCGATATAATCCGTTTATATAGTTTTATTTAATGAAAAACATTATAATTCATAAAACAACACAAACCTCTATCAAAAAATTTAGTTTTTTTTAAATATATACAGGGTGCTTGCGAGCATTGCAAGAGATTTTAATAGTGTATTCCTGACCATATTTAGAATCTTTCATGTTATGGATGAAATTAACTGAATTTGGCTTGGTTTCAGAGAGTATCAAACTGTTTTCGTAATAAGTTTTTCTCGTTTTAAAAATTGTTTTTTATTATACCTTATGTGTTCTAATTTTACCATCACTTTTGCCTGAAAATCAAAAAAGAATAAAACACCGAAACGATCTGCATAAAAACACTAGCTTTTTTTGTTTATTTTGACGTTCACAATGCATGGTTAAAATTTCTTGTAATGCTCACGAACACTCTCTATTTGCAAAATAAATCAAAACTTATTTATTAGGTTTAGTTAGCTCACAAATGACTAGCAAAGTTAGAGAACCAATTCCTCGAACGACACATTAGTGCCCCCACATTCATACCTTTAACAGCACTTTTTTTTATTCAATCATCTTTACTTCATTAGCCTATATCGTATCAATCCACTGCTGGACGTAGGCCTATTATTAACTATGCGTAAAGACCCATAATCGCGCTGGGCAAGCGGATTGGCGATCGCAGTGATGTGTTCACTATGATGTTTGTATGGGCCAGTTAGCCTATACACTTGCTTGATAAGGAAGGTTGTGTTGAGATGATTGCAGATACTGAGTTTAAGGTATACTGGTTTAATAAAGCTAAAATGGTTACAAGTTAGGTAAGTTGGTTGAGTATTCCTTCAGTTGATGTTTATCGTGTGCCAGCTAGTTGTGTAGTGGTGTAAGAATAATGTGTTTAAAGATAGCTTGAAGTAGGTTGCAGCGTAAACGGAAAATATGTACAGTAGTAAACTGTACAATGTTTTTTTTTATTACTTCTAGCCAATACCTGAAGAAGGCTGCGCGGTCCTTCGAGGAGGCGGCAGCTCTCTGGTGGCTTGCGGCAGTGCCAATGGGTCCGTGACACTTCGGGACCTTCGGACCCCTGAGGCAGCCCAGCACACCTTCAGGGCCCACTCGGCCTGCCTCTCCGATCTCGATATGCAGGGGGATCTGCTTATCACCTGCGGGTTTCAATCGTGAGTGTACTCCTTCACTTTCGTTTGCTAAGGTTTCTCACTTTCGTGGTATTATGGTCTAAACTTTAGAGTTAGGAATGGTATGACGCGTAGCCATGTCCTAGCCTTTACCCTCCTTTGCTTGGCTTTATCTCTCTCCCTCCCTTCACGATTTCTCCAGGATTCCATCATCTTCACGATTATGTAAAGATTGTACAGTATAGTTGCCGATTTCTAAGATTGAACTTTTGACATTTGTAGATCGATCCTTATTAATATGAGAGTAAGACTATCGATAGTCTTAACGTCATATATATAAGGCATATTTCTAAACTGTTATTAATTCTTTGATATCGGCAACTGTAGAACGTATATACATGAAAAAAAAAAACACTCAAAATATTGTTAACATCATCTATATACAATACCTAACTAAAGCCATGACAATTGAAGCCGGCACAGATATTTGTGACTACCCTGACCGCTCTGATATATCTAATGGCCACTGTCCAAGGCTCGAAATATTAAAAATGCACCCGAGATAATAATTCGAGGGCCAATGAGTCACTTTCACCCGAGTTAAACACTACTTTTCATTCCGCCTTTGAGCATTGAATTTATTTTTCGATTTCAATTCTAAAATACTTTCAAACTTAAATGGGAAAATTATGGGGAATGAAAGAGCAATTGTGATAGTATTTTCTCAAACATGCAATGTAATATTGTTGTTATGATCTTTATGCTGCGAAGCATGACGTTTCAGGTGCGACTATAAAAATAATATATAAAAAAAAGGACAAGATCGGTCGTTAATGGAATTTTAACAAATCTTAATGGCCTAGGCAGACAAAGTACTCTTTTTAATTCCATTCCACATAATAAAATTGCATATATGCAAAATATGCAATAAAATTGATGTTTTTGTTGTTTATTTCATTGCGTGTTTGAGAGAAGCACTATATATACCTCGGCCGGAAATATGGGGTTGCCCGCCTCAGATCTGTCTATATGTCTTCGGTCGGCAACCCCTTTCGTCCCGGCCTCTATAGTAATGTACTATTTCTCAAACATGCAATGAAATATTGTCTTTACGTTCCTTAAAATAGACTCGGAAGTATCGCTTTTAGGGCGCAGTAACTCACTGGGATAGAAATGGAATTTCATACATAACACTTGTCAGGCCTAGGCCTGCAAAGTAACTTTTTTTAATTTCGACAACATTGTTATATTTTTTATTTCTTTGTATGTTTGAGAAAAGCACTATCTCTGTCTCGGCGTGAAAACGGATTCCCGGCCTCGTTACATATCCGGCATCGCTCGCAACTTGGCCGGAAATCCTCATTTTCCCGGCCTCTAATTTAATGTACTATTGTAACACTGGCGTTATTCTGTCCACAGTGTAAACAACGTAGCAGTAGCCGAACCCTACGTAATCGTATGGGACGTTCGCCGCCTCCGTGGCTCTGGGACCGAAGTGGCTTGGTCTTGCGCTACTGCAGCCCCCCCTCTACTGTTGCATTACTTGCCCGCATTCAGTGGTAGAGCGGTAGCGTTGTCTGGCGACGGGCATGTGACTTTGCTGAACGTTAATGCTGGGGATGAGAACCATTCCGTTTTCCAAGTAAGTGCTGTTATATCATAGGTGCTCAATCTTCAGGTACAGAAGCGAAGGTCTTGTGCTATTGCGACCCTTCTACTGTTACATTATTTGCCCGCGTTTAGAGGTAGAGCGGAACCGTTGTCTGTCTGATGGGACGTTGTTTAACATTAATGCTTGGGAAGAATCATTCCGTTTTCCAAGTAAGTGCTGTTTTATTGTATGTTGGTACTCAATCTTCAGGTACATAAGTGAAGCGGTCTTGTGCTATTGGGACCCTTCCACTGTTGCATTACTTGCCCGCAATCAGTGGTAGAGCGGTAGCGTTGTCTGGCGACGGGCATGTGACTTTGCTGAACGTTAACGCTGGGGATGAGAACCATTCCGTTTTCCAAGTAAGTGCTGTTATATCATAGGTACTCAATATTCAGGTACAGAAGTGATGTTGTCTTGTGCCTCTTTCGCCCCTCTATTGTTACTACTTGCCCGCGTTTAGTGGTAGCTTTGTCTAGCGACGGGTATGTGACGTTGTTGAATGTTAATGCTGGGGATGAAAACCATTCCGTTTTCCAAGTAAGTGCTGTTATATCATAGGTACTGAATCTTCAGGTACAGAAGTGATGTGGTCTTGTGCCTCTTTCGCCCCTCTATTGTTACTACTTGCCAGCGTTTAGTGGTAGCTTTGTCTGGCGACGGGCATGTGACGATGGTTGAACGTTAATGCTGGGAATGAGAACCATTCTGTTTTCCAAGTAAGTGTTCTGATAATATAAATAAATAAATATCATGGGACATCTTACACAAATCGACCTAGTCCCACGGTAAGCTCAATTAAGGCTTGTGATGTGGGTACCAGGCGACGATATATATAATAGATAGATACATATAGATACTTAAATACATAGACAGCCATGACCAAGGAACAAATACTTGTGATAAATAAATACACAAATAATGCCCTCGCCGGGATTCGAACCCGGAACCTCCAGCTTCGTAGGCAGGGTCACTACCAACTAGGCTACGGAGGCTGACAAAATTATCATACTGGATCTTCAGGTACAGAAGTGAAGTAGTCTTGTGCTATTGCGACTCTTCTTCTGTTGCATTACTTGCCCACATTCAGTGGTAGAGCGGTAGCGTTGTCTGGCGACGGGCATGTGACGTTGTTGAACGTTAATGCCGGGGATGAGAACCATTCCGTTTTCCAAGTAAGTGTTCTGATAATATCATACTGGATCTTCAGGTACCTACAGAAGTGATGTGGTCTTGTGCCACTTTCGCCTCTCTATTGTTACTACTTGCCCGCGTTTAGTGGTAGGTTTGTCTGAACGTTAACCACTTTTAGCCATTTTAAAGTAAGATGTTTCTAAGTGGATGGTTTGAACGTAACTGATTGATTTCTTTGTAAAACCATAATTAAGCCTCGGTTACTCACGAGTATCCGAATTTCACCGAAGGCTACCTGTTTTGACCTTGAACCCCAAAATAAATAAACGATAAGAGAAGATAAGACGAAGGTAAATAAAGCACAAAGATAAACAAAATTGACACAAACAAACCGATTTCGGGTCAAACCTCTTCCAGGAAACCCGCTACTTGCTCTGTTACTAACGGGTTATTTCGATTATTGAATAGAACTTGTCAACAAGTATACCTTTTTGGAAAGGGTAATTATCGTACAAGTTATATCTGTAATTTTTACGTCAAGTATGATACAATTTTTTTCGAGTAATCAACCTTGTTTCAAAAAAACTCAACCAAGAATACCATAATTTGTGAGTTATGTCCTTTTATTTCTTGCATTTTAATACTTGTCGATATGATTTTTATTTTAAGTAATTAATTAGTTTATTGGCTACCAGACAAAAAAGAATTATTATGCCAACGCATGTACTTTTCTTAATATTACGGTTTTTCCATTGGAAGGTGACGGCTATTGAAAAAAACTAAAAATGTGAATAACTCGAAAACCACGAAATTTAAATAGGCTCTAGAATAACCCCTTGCAAGGAATCGGTCGAATTACAAATCACCCTGTATATAAGGATAATTTCTAAACTGTCAAATGTTCATTCTTAGAAATCTGCAACTATACTATGAAATACAACGATACTAATACATTGCAGGTAGACACGCAATCTTCCCTGTGCAGCGTAATGGACGTATCAGCCACGAGTCAAGCGCTCGTGTTTGGCGACCAGGCGGGGCATTTACACCTATTCTCACCGCAACACAACCATGAGCCGGTCTTTAACAACTTTTCCAGGTAAAATCGTATTTTTTTAAGTTAACATCGTCATTAACTTTAGTAGTATGACTTGAAACGGGAATTCCGTGAAGATGGCATTTGCAATAGTGCCGAAATATCGGGTGCTCAATAATCATTAATCACACACCTAAAATACATGAATATTGATTTAATACCGTTTTGATCTACATCCCTGGATCATAACAGCATTAACTCATAATTCAAGTATTTTTTTAAGGGTATGTTGAAGATCAAGGAACTTTCTAGATCACGAATAATATCCTTAACGAAAATACATTAATTATGAGATGAGTTAATACTGTTTTGATCTAGATATGCAATTTGTTAGCAAACAATTCTATCTATGTTACACCACCCATTGAAAACCCTGAACGGGGTGATTTAGTAGGCTATACTGAACAACTTTTACTATGGGGCCAATCACGAAATCTAAAAAAAAAAATATTTTTCATACATTTTGACCTATCGATAACGACATTTTGTATGAAAGAGCCATTTTGGAGATTTCTGGGTTAGCTCCATAGTAAAAGTTGTTCAGTATAACCTACCAAATCACCCCGTTCGAGGTTTCCATTAGGTTGTGTAACACCCTGTATAATTCCCTTACTAGAGTAATGAATTTATCTGACCCAATCAACTTTTAGATCTACAATTAGTCGCGTAACGCTGGAGACATTGTATCTGATTAGTCACTAACTAAGCCGTGTGGTGACGGCAATAAGAATACATTTGTCACCACCCCAACTCCTCCTGCGGGTGTCGTAAGAGTCGACTAAGGGATTGAAGTGTCACTGACCATTATTTGATAAAAGATTGATGATGGGCAGCAGCGTCATCATAGTGGACACATTACTGCGATCGCCAATCCGCTTGCCCAGCGTGGCGATTATGGGTATTTACCTCCTAATGCGTTTATACGCATAGTTAATAGGAGAGGCCTACGTCCAGCAGTGGACTATCATAGGCTGATAATGATGATGATGATGAGTCACTACCATTTCCAGGGCTACAGAATTCGCGGATGCCCCTCCGAACATTCCCTTGGCGGGTCCCAACGACACCACATTCCAATTCTCTTCAGTGCCGCTACCGCCGCTCGGTTCTGGACAACGATGGTTCAACGAATTACCACCATCCTTCTTTAGGAAGGGATATAGGTATCACTACTTTATGCTATTTCACACTTAATCTGGGGTATCAAATCTTATGGATAATGCCAAAAACTATTACAAGAAATGAGAAGGGAATTCGAAAGCACTGTTGACACACAACAAATGACATAATATTTACCAAGATAATAGTTGTTTTTAGATGACGGCTAGCTACCTTAGAAATATATAGAAAGTGCGAGAATTCTCGATAAATACAAATACCCAGATTATATTAAGATACACCTAAAATTGTATTCATAACTTTTTTATATGTACGCGAAAAACGGCGTCACATAAGTAAGTCTGTAAGTTTCTGCACTTAAACTATAAATAGGCTTGATTGACTTATACACTGTTGTATCAACAGTTCTTTCGAATCCCATTCTAATCGCGGTTTGATAATACTTAAGTGGTCGTGTGTTGAGCCTTTCATGCCAGCCACTAAAGTTGTCATCGAGTATGCTGTCAGAGTAAATGTCTGCTGGCAGATAAGGTTTATTTTCGTTGTTCGTTACTAGGGATCGAAACTATGGATGCAAAACTTTAATAAAACTTGTGAAATGGACATGAAAGAGCACATACAAACGTACATCCACAAAAATATACATGTCTACGCACCCGAACATTGTAAGTTCAAGATACCGAGACAGGCAATATTGGATACGTGTTTTTCATTTATATTCGTATTTTTCTTGGATAAAGTGTTCCTATATGCAAGTTTTGAAGTTTTGTTAATGTTTTGCATCCTAGTTCCGATCCCTATTCATTAACCCTTAAATGCATGACCTTGACAAAGATTTATTCAAATTTGAATTCTGACATGTTGTCAATAGAGTCGAAAATAGATGATGCATATATACATCACTATGCATTTAAGGGTTAAGAGATACAGACGTGTATGTCACAATTTGATGCGAGAGGGAAGGTGTCTAAAACGTTATAATGTGAGGTTTCCCATTAATAAGAAAAAAAAGTTCGTCCGGTTTTATCTTATCGCATTTTGAATAACCTTTAGCCGCCCTGAAGGTCTCCGCAAACAAAATAAATTCTATTCTTTCTACACTGTGAATTCAATCATTGTACATTTTTATTGTTTGAGCAGGAAGCAAATTCAATGTTCATAGTGTATTATCAAGATATTATCTTACAGGAAACCCAAACCTATAGATCCAGAAGTACTAAACACGATGAAAATGCAGGGTCCGATCGGATATGCCCCCAACCCAAGAACTTTTAAAAGAAACCAGGTAAAGTGTTTTAAATTTCTGACCCTAATTATCAAAACTGACGAATGAGAGTAAGATCAGGTGGAGTAAGTTTGAACGGTTTTTTAATGGGGTAAGACAAAAAGCTAGCTGTATAGGCTGTGCCAGAAGGACGCCTTTTTATCTTACCCCATTAAAAAAGCCGTCCAATCTCACCCCACCTTCCCTTATATAAACCTTTTGTATTTGAATTTGACAAATAATAAATATAAATCATTCCCAAATTGGACGTAATTATGCAAAAGGGAACCAACCCACATGAATTGTTCATTGTAGGTAATTAACACCTTGAATCAAAACAAACAAGTCACATCCAGTAACAGGTTGTCTGGAAGAGATCGCTTTTTAGCGATAAGACCGCCTAATGTAATACCTGGATGATTAGCCAAGTTGCCAATCGCTAGCGCTTGGTAGCGTATCGTAGTTTTCCCTCTCTGTCACTCTTTCATGTTAGAGCGACAAAGACAGTTAGCTACCTTTCGCTTACGACTGACGATTAAGCGCTAGCGATTGGCAACTTGGCTAAGCACCCTGTACTTGTAACACTGTATATCTGTTTGGATTCAATTCGGTTTTCGTTTTTTTTTTTTTTGTAAACGCTTTATAACAATATTTAATTTCAGATGCCTTACGTAGAAGACACTTTAGAAGATCTTTTCACAGCCAAAGTAACTACTGAGACCAAATTCGCGAACGTTCCAATTCCGAAGCACTATCAAAAGGTAATTCCAATACAAGATACGGCTGCGTCCGGCATTTCTGACCGTAAGTCATTCATACATTTTTTATTTAGTTGCAAGTACATTTGCTTGTAAGAGTTAATTTGGCCCGGCTATATTATTAGAGTTTCGTAGCAAAAATTGCAAAATCCCTTATAGTTTCGTCATGTTCAAAAACTCCAAGGTATTTAACACTAAAAGTTAGATAAGGCGCCTATTTCTCGAGAGCTTGTAACTTGAAATTCAAGCGGAAGTCCTTGGGCCTATTGCATAACAAATTACAACTAATATTACAAGCGGAAATCTCTTTTCTATCTCTCTTACTAGAAATAAACTTCCGCTTGTATTATTAGTTGTGAGTTGTTATGCAATAGGCCCCTTATCTAATTAATAGTGCCAAAAGAGACTTCCACTTTCCACTTGTATTACAAGTTACAAGTTTTCAAGAAACGGGCCCAAGGACAGTATTACAAATTACAAGCCTTTGAGAAATAGGCTCCAGGTAGTATTTATGAAAATGTTATCTTTTCAGACGGACGGCCGTTACAATAAGGATGCAGAACCGAACAAACCTGGATTGCCAGGATTAGAAGCTATATTACCCAACTCGTATTGCAACTCTATGCTTCAGGTAATAAGAATACCCCAGCGCATGCAAATTGTTTTCCGAAATTGCAAAACGTCTGTATATAATACATAACTTCACAAGTTCGTCGTAATTGTCGAGCAAAGGATTTTGTTTCTGTAGGAAGAAGATAAAATTATTTTCATCACACTTGCTGTCTAAGCGTGCCATTGCTTGCATGCATAGCGGGAGTAATAGAAAAGTGAAATTCACTAGGGAGTAATAGAAATGTCAATACGTCATTTAATAATATTTTGCCTTCAAACTTTTTTTTTGTCGGCAAGTGTGATGAAAAACAGTGTATGCATCACGGTCGGTAAGCGGAATACAAACTCGAGTCATTAAAAGCCCTCCGCCTACGGCGTCGGGCTTCTAACACTCGTTAGTAATTCCGTACTTACCTCCCTTGACATTAGTAGATTTTTCTTTGTTACATGTCCATTACTTTTTTTCTGAAAGTTCATAAATTTCATAATGATAATGCCGCCAGCATCTTCGGTAAAATGCCACAAGGGCCAATCTTAGATATAGGTTAGGTTTGTTAATTAGATTTAATTCATGTATATAAATTGTACAATTTTGAAAATAAAGACTATTACTTAATTTAAAAAAAACATAATATCATCGGCTGACAACCAAAACTCACTATAAAAACTGTCACTACTCTTCGCAACCTCTTATGTCAGTATTGAATCAGAATCAGAACTGAGATACGATCTCTATTTCAAGTAGGTATTTGTTACTCTGTGAGTTTTGGTTGTCAACCGACGATATCCGATAATATTATTACGTCAGGTAGTAGGTACTGTTTGGTAATTATAGTAATCCAGAAGAAAATGTGTAGAAATTGTTTGAAATGGCAATTTGTATATTTTAGGTACTATACTACACACCAGCAGTCAAAGCGACGCTCTTGGCCCACACATGTGCTAAAGAGTTCTGTCTCAGCTGTGAATTAGGTAAGCATTGTAATATCACATCATCAGCCTATATCAGTCCACTGCTGGGCAAAGAACTCTCATACTGTGCGTATAGACGCATAAGAAGGTAAGTGTCCGTAATCGCCACGCTGGGCAAGCGGTTTGGCGATCACAGTAGTGTGTTATGTCCACAGGCGTACCGAACTCTTACCGTGGGTGTCTTTAGCGTCGACTAAGGGATTGAAGTATCGTTGGCTATGTAAAGTTTTCTGAAGGTATGAATATTATATTTTTCCCTGATAGCCATGGTCTTAAGGTTCAAGAAAATGCAGCTCTTTTATTTTTATTTCCTATAATTTGTTAACAATCTTTTTTTAAGTGAGTGATATGACATTTGTATGAACGGAGCCTAATGCTTTCGTCCGCAACAAGTACAATGAAGTAGAAAAAATAAATTAATTAATGACACTAGTGACATTGACGTTGACAGATTTTTTTTTCTATTTCATTGTACTGGTTTCCGACGAACGTATTAGGCTCTATTCATCCATAAATCGCACAAATGCCACTTCACTCACTTAAAAAAGATTATCAATAAATTATAGGAAATCAAAATAAAAGAGCCGTATTTTCTTGAACCTTAAGATGACGGCTATCAGGGAATAGTACATTACGACACAAGTGCGAAATTAGGAGCATTCCATGAAAACATGTCGTAAGCGACATAGTCTTTTCAATACTTTTGAAGCTGAGCTGAGTAAGCTGAGTTACGGTATAATAATAACATATCAAGGCTTTAAGATTGACAGTGTTTCCTAGCAGGTAGCATATTTTCTTAGGGTAGCTACCATAGCGACACGTAAGCGACAAAAAGTAGATGTTTTCATGGAATGCTCCAATACATGAAATTCGAAACGAGTGGTGATGTTTTAAAGCACGACCGATAGGGAGTGCTTTAAATCGACACGAGTTACGAATTTCGTTTTTGCACGTGTCTCGTACGACGTTTTTTAGTACAAATGGACCTCCGAAGTTTTAGACCTGACTATACATAACTTCACAAGTTCGTCGTAATTGTCGAGCAAAAGATTTTGTTTCTGTATTAGGAAGATAAAATTATTTTCATCACACTTGCTTGCCTGTCTAAGCGTGCCATTGCTTGCGTGCGGGAGTAATAGAAAAGAGAAATTCACTAGGGAGTAATAGAAATGTCAGTACGTCATTTAATAATAATTTGTCTTTTAAACTTTTTTTTGTCGTTCTAACACTCTCGTTAGTAATATCGTTAGTAATACGTAATTCCGTCCACAATGTACTATTTGACATTTGTAGATTTTTCTTTGTTACTTGTCCATTACTTTTTTTCTGAAAGTTCATAATATGTCAATAATTCCTAATGGAAATGCCGCCAGCACCTTCGGTACACTGCCACAAGGGCCAATCTTAGATATAGGTTAGGTTTGTTAATTAGATTTAATTCATGTATATAAATTGTACAGTTTTGACAATAAACACCATTAAGTAATTATAAAAAAAAACGTAATGTATGGTAATATTGTTATGTCAAGTAGCACTTTTTGGTAATTCAGAAGAAAATGTGTAGAAATTATTTGAAATGGCAATTTGTATATTTTAGGTACTATACTACACACCAGCAGTCAAAGCGACCTTGTTGGCCCACACATGCGCTAAAGAGTTCTGTCTCAGCTGCGACACGTAAGCGACAAAAAGTAGATGTTTTCATGGAATGCTCCAATACATGAAATTCGAAACGAGTGGTGATGTTTTAAAGCACGACCGATAGGGAGTGCTTTAAATCGACACGAGTTACGAATTTCGTTTTTGCACGTGTCTCGTACGACGTTTTTTAGTACAAATGGACCTCCGAAGTTTTAGACCTGACGTAAAATGACCCACTTCTCGCACTAGAGCCTAAAACATACACTAAAAAATAGAATATTTATACCTTTGGAAAACTTTACATAGCCAATTTTGTGGCCCAGTGAAAAAGGGTATGACTCGCCGGCTATTTTAGCAAACGGTTCGTAAACTTAATAGAGTCGCATTTCCTTTGTTTGATTGATGTTACAAACAAACAAACTCCTCCACTATTCCTTACATTGTAAGGTTCAAAATAAGATTTAAAGTAAATAGTTTGGTCGGCCTTACGTTTAGTTTTGTTTTTTTTTTTTTTTTAAGTTCTTGTGTGTAATAATTTGTGATTTGTGGATAATTTTTTTGGTATTTTGTTGTGTAAATCGTCAGTTTCTAACTCAAATGGCCAAAACGGAAGACCAGCGCTGGCTCTGCAGACAAAATGCTGAGTTTTCTGAAAATTTCGTGTTTACTGTTTTGTTTTGTTTGTACTGTGTTCTTGTCTCGAATAAACCCCCGATTTCTCAGCCCTGTAGCCTAGTTGGTAGACTTGGTAGTGACGCTGCCTACGAAGCTGGAGGTTCCGGGTTCGAATCCCGGCGAGGGCATTATTTGTGTATTTATTTATCATAAATATTTGTTCCTTGGTCATGACTGTCTATGTATTTAAGTATCTGTATGTAGCTATCTATTATATATATCGTCGCCTAGTATCCACATCACAAGCCTTAGGCCACGGTCGTACTGCACACGCCGCACGCAACCGACAACGTCCCGTCGGACGCAGCGTCTGAATGATGTATGGCGGGGGGACGCCGCATGCAGCGGGCGAAAACGACCACTCCCGAGCATTCCCGAACACACCATTCACCCGCTGCGTGCGACGGGACGTTGTCGGCTGCGTGCGGCGTGTGCAGTACGACCGTGGCCTTAGAGCTTACCGTGGGACTAGGTCGATTTGTGTAAGATGCCCCAATGTATTTATTTATGATATATTACTGTGTTCTTGTCTAGAATAAACGGTTTTTCTTTCTTATTATTTCTTCTTCCTTATGAGGATTCCATCTCTGGCGTTGGTACACTTCGGTATTTTTGGTATATGATATGAGTCGCTTAACTTCAAACCCGGGTAAATCCACTCTGCCAATAGAGTGCATATCTAATTGCAATTGCCTGCGACCATATATAACAATGGGCAGGACATAGCGCTTTTCTTAACGCAGCATATATTTCGGCGCATCATCTTTGACAAATGGGCATTGTTATGGAACATCGAATCAAGCGACGGAAGTCTGTCACTGAAAATAATAACGTTAGTTATTGACAGAAAGATTCAACTGAAATGACAGGCTTCAGTCGCTTGATTCGATATTCCATAACTATGCCCAAATGTTTGTAGAATATAGCCAATCAAAATTTAGATGGACCAATCACAACTATTTTTAAATGACGGTTTAAGTTTTTATAGGTTGATATTGAAATTCATTACCGTGATGCATTGAAGAGGGGGTGACAATTGTCAACAAAAATTCAGGACCGCTATTGAAAGGCAATTTAGTATGGCGTGCGGCTTCCATGTTTTATTTGTTCGTAGGCAGTTGCCTAGTGTTTCTTTATACTTCAACTCTATTGACAGAGTGGATTTACCCGGGTTTAAAGTTAAGCGACTCCTATGACATCTAATATTGAAACCTTTCTCCAGGCTTCCTATTCCGAATGCTGGCCTCGTCCGGCGGCGCGGCGTGCCAGGCCGCCAACTTCCTGCGCGCCTTCCGCACCGTGCCCGAGGCCGCCGCTCTGGGCCTCATCCTGCCCGACAAGCGCGACCGAGACCTGCAGGCGCTCATACAGGTACCGTGAACCTCCCACTTTTCTAGAAGTTCCAGTATTGTTGTTGTTGCAATTCCTAGGACACCCCGAAGGTGCATAGGGCCTCCACAAGATCCTTCCACGCTTTCCTGTCTTGAGCAACCTTCTTGGCTTCGCTCCAGGTCAGACCTACGGCTCGCAATTCGCTCTTCACGCTTCTTTTCCATGTGTGTACAGGGCGACCACGAGCTCGTTTTCCACCTTGAGGCCTCCACTCAAAGGCGATACTAGCGAGGTTCGTTGCTCCTCTTCGAAGAGTATGCCCGATCCATCTCCACTTCCGCTGCGCTACTTCTTGGCTTCTTGAGTTCCAGTATTGTTTGCGATGAATTCAGCAAAACAAAATTTAGTTTCCAAAATTGATATATTAAAGTTATAACACAGGTTTGTAGTGTAAGTATGCGTGCGTATTGTGTCGCGCTCTAAGATGATCTGTTTCTGCGGGGTGAGGTGGGCACCGGCGGGCGCGGTGGAGGTAGTGATGAAGACCAGTTCCAGTGACGTCATCGTGCAGCTACTTGGTGCGCGTACAAGTATGCTTAGCCAAGTTGCTATTCCGAATGTTGGCCTCGTCCGGCGGCGCGGCGTGCCAGGCCGCCAACTTCCTGCGCGCCTTCCGCACCGTGCCCGAGGCCGCCGCTCTGGGCCTCATCCTGCCCGACAAGCACGACCGAGACCTGCAGGCGCTCATACAGGTACCTGGAACCTCCCACTTTTCTAAAACTTCCAGTATGTAATATTTTCTTCGGTTACCACGAATCCTCGCGAATCGTAAGCGAAAGGCAGCTAACTAACTGTCTTTGTCGCTATAATATGAAAATGTGATAGAGGGGGAAAACTACGATACGCTACTAAGTGCTATAGCAACTTGGTTAAGCATACTGGAACTCATGAAATAAAACTATGAAAACGGATAAACTCGCGTATATTAACTAATTTTAACTTCATTCCGACGTTTCGAACACTTTACAGGGTTCGTGGTCTGCGGATGAAAATGGTGGATGGAATGAAGTTAGAATTAGTTAATATACGCGAGTTTATCCGTTTTCATAGTTTTATTTCATGAGTTCCAGTATGCTTAACCAAGTTGCTATAGCACTTAGTAGCGTATCGTAGTTTTCCCTCTCTGTCACTCATATTAGTGCGACTAAGGCAGTTAGCTGCCTTTCGCTTACGATTGACGATTAAGCGTTAACGATTGACTTGGCTAAGCACCCTGTTCAGGAGTTGTTATCAAAGCCGACCCGCAAATCAAAGTACTCCTGCCCGACAAGCACGACCAAGACCTGCAGGTGCTCATACAGGTACCATGAATGTGCCACTTTTCTAGAAGTTCCAGTATGCTTAGGGAACATACCCATTGTCTACCCTTCGACCTCGCCAGATACCCCTTTTTTCAATCCCAAACTTCAGTACAATGACGCTACTTACCAGTCCTCTGTATGTAGCTCTTAACCTTATCAACAAAATTATTATATTTGATCCCTCGTTGGACATTTTTACACATGCAGAACCGAAATTCCTGGCCACAGCTGCTCGGTATCTCGAATTAAATTCTACACCTACCACAATAGAGTAAGATACTAGTGACATAAGACATACTACATAATACACTGTTAAATAAATGTAAATAGTTTTATGTATATTTTCAAGTAACCTATAACTTGTATGTTTGGTTAAACTGTAAATACAAGTTGGTTGAAATAAATAAAATAAATAAACTACGTGACCTGTTTAGGGGGGGGGGGGTCCGTCAAAGTACCACTCTTGGTCACCAGGGGGAGGGGGGGTGTCTGGTATCTTCTCACGTGACTTTTGGAAAACTCGAGCTGATGAAGCTTTATTAACAAAATTAAATTTACAGGCAGAGGCACTCTCCTTTTTAACCGCCCTTGATGAATTAATAAATGTACTAAAATACATTTTTTTTTAAACCAAAAGTACAATTCTACAATTTAAATTTACTATTTAACCTACGCCTGCACCCTCGTAGTACGCGTTTTCAAAGACCAAAAAATACTACGTGAAAACTAGGAGGGGGGGGGGGTAAAACATGGAGGGTCTGGGCATATACTACGCTTGGTCACCAGGAGGAGGGGGGGGGGTAAAAAAACGCTTAAAAAAGGGTCATGTAGTATGGGTATGTTCCCTTAGCCAAGTTGCTAATCGCTAGCACTTAGTAGCGTATCGTAGTTTTCCCTCTCTGTCACTCTTTCATATTATAGCGACAAAGACAGTTAGCTGCCTTTCGCTTACGATTGACGATGAAGCGTTAGCGATTGACTTGGCTAAGCACCCTGTTCAGGAGTTGTTATCAAAGCCGACCCGCAAATCAAAGTACTCCTGCCCGACAAGCACGACCAAAACCTGCAGGCGCTCATACAGTTACCATGAACGTGCCACTTTTCTAAAAGTTCTAATATGCTTAACCAAGTTGCTAATCGCTAGCACTTAGTAGCGTGTAGTTTTCCCTCTCTGACACTCTTCTGGGCCTCATCCTGCCCGACAAGCACGACCGAGACCTGCAGGCGCTCATACAGGTACCAACATGAACGTCCCACTTTCCTAAGTTCCAGTTCAGGAAGTTGTTATCAAAGCCGACCCGCAAATCGAAGTACCTAACCCCGGTTTACGGTATTGCAAAACATAAATATAACCATAGTTATGCAAAAAGCGATCAACGATCAGCGATCAGCGCGTGAGGCAACGGATTTTAATCCGTTCCCTCACACGCTGATCGCTGATCGCACACGCATACACATATACACACACACACACACACGCATGCACAAACATCAACACGCTTACGAACGACAGCACACACTAAAAGTACCATGTACATACAAACCTGCCTTCATATGGTTTATATTCACTATATACCTTTTGTTTTGTTAAGGGTTGTTTGATTTTTTTTTAGTTTTATCTTATAAAAATATAATGTTATGTCCTTTATTATTATGTAAGTAATATTTATGATTGTAAAAATACTGTATCGACTTGTTTTGATGATGTTATACTAAATGATAGTGTCTTTAGTCCATATGGGCTTCACTGAAAATCAGCGTTTCACTGCGGGACATCATGCTGAGTGAAGACCTTTTAGCGCAATTCACTGTACATTGTTAATTTAACCAACCAAATATTGTTTTGTGCTAATAAACATATTCTTATTCTTAACTTCGATTTTTTGACATTATTGTTAAGGTGCAACCAAACTCCATGTGTTAAGTGTGAATCAACTTTTTTCGGTCTGTTATTACCATGGTTACGGTCTCCAGAGTAACCCTGGTTTTAGGCAAATTTCTGTTACTTAAATTCATAAAGTTAGAATCCGCGCTAACGCTTAATAGAGAAAGGAAGCGTGTGAAAGGGAAGCCACCATTCATATGACTATTACACGAGTGCAAAAGAGATAGAAAATAATCCCAAAAGCGTACCCACTTTCGAAGTGACATATCAGCCGTATCAGCCTTCTCGACGGAGACTGTTATTTAGAAGTGATTTTATATTTAATTCTAGGAAGAAGTAAATTTACACAAATCATTAAACCGATATGGTATCGTATAGTGTAAAGGATTGCCCTGTTACCCACCGAAGAAATGACGGCAAACACTCGTTTCACAGATAAATATGGTTTGCCGGTTGGTCGTTTTCAAACGATATTTTGTCGATTTAGTAGCATAAATCATATCACTGTGAGCTAATAATTTATCACAATAGTTAATATTAAACGATATTTTGTGTAAAAATATAAATTGTCACGCTACGCTAGAGCTTGACTAAATGTTGAACTACCAATATCGATATTCGTTCGATAAACATACCTAATCAGTCCATTACATTACAATGCCGTCATAGTCTCAGATTTTAAATACGAATGTGTATTTAACAAACTTGAAGGATCTTACTATGTTTTGTGAGATTTTTTGATAATATGTGATTTTTATAATTTCTATTAAATTTAAGGGATACGCCAGATAATAAGTTCACACACGTTTGCAATTTGTAATTCGACTCCCTCAATTCACATTGTACTATAAAACTTATAGCAAAAAACCGGCCAAGTGCGAGTCGGACTCGCGCGCAAAGGGTTCCGTACCATTATCAATTTATTATTTGAAAAATACAGTTAAATCAACCTACCTCAAAAACTATAGGAGATAATTTAATCAAACCAAAAATCGTTGATAGAGTTTATTAATGTGCATAACATATATATTTTTTTAATTATATATCGCGTAGTTTAAAAAATAGAGGGGGGACACATTTTTCAGAGTTTGAGAGCTAATATCTCGAAAACAATTTGCTTAAATAAAAATGTGATTTATAAACCTTCATATCATTTTCAAAGACTTTTCTATGAATACCCCACACGCTTATATACAACTAAAAATGTTTTCTATCCCTCGGTTACATGCGTTTGTTAGTCGTATACCTCGAAATCATAAAAACCTTGTAGCTTTTCACATTTTTGCGTTTCGCCGCGATCTCAAAATTTCTTAACAGTTTTTTTTTCTAGCAGAATTATTTCTGGTAGCCAATTACAATGGTGCATAAAATTCTTAGCATATTTACTTTCTTGCCTTTTTTCATTGTAATCGTTTTTCAACTCAATAAATATTTGTTTGTAACGCGTTATTACATATCGCGCAGAACCAAAGTAAAAGATATAGGTCTCTGGATCGCATAAACTTAAGTGGCAGTGGGTGGCGTAGAACCGATGGCCGTTGGAGCGGAAAGGTTCTCGAGTGGCGGCGACGTATCGGAAGGCGCAGCGTGGACTGGTGACCTGGTGAAGGTCGCAGGAGTCCGCTGGATGCGGGTCGCGCAGGACCGGTCATAGTGGCAGTCTTTGGGGGGGCCTATATTCAGCAGTGGACGTCTTTTGGCTGATATGATGATGATGATGATATCGCGATATTTCCTTCCTATTCGTCTGTAGTTTAGTTTGGTATATATATTAATATTTCGCGAAGATGGAAGCTGAACCTAGATCCACTTATAGTCAGCGGGGCAGTTTTAAATGAATCAAGTTCACACGGTGGGAACATTTCTGTATTATTGTATTAATTTGCTACTGTTGCAAATATCTATTGAAATTAAATGCGGCTAACTAAACAGGCTATTGATAATACATGCTACATCAAAATTTGCTACTGTTGTAAAAATCTATTAAAAATATATGCGAGTAACAAAATATACCACCGATATTTCATGCTACAAAAAAATACGCTATCGCGGCGAAACGCGAATAGGTGAAAAGCTACAAGAATTTTGTGATTTCGAGGTATACGACTAACAAACGCACATATCCTTACCAAATTTCGTTACTATAGCATTTATAGTTTCCGAGTAAATCGGCTGTGACAGACGGACAGACGGACAGACGGACATGACGAATTTATAAGGGTTCCGTTTTTGCCCTTTTTGCTACGGAACCCTAAAAAACTAAGATATAAAATACCATTTTGTCGATAAAACAGTCAAACATCGATAGATAATTGCTCTGTTGTAATAGGCAACCCTATTCCTGACCACACATAGACAAAGGCCATAGTCGGATTTTCATAGTAAGTCAGCCTTTAAATCAACCAGACTCTAGTATTTTTTTGTGAGTACCTCTTATGGTGAAGAATATTTCTGCTGAGTATCAACGTCCTATCGGTGACAGTTTTTGACTTATGATTTTTTTTAGTTTTTTCATTAATGTGTTGTATCTCAGGATGTATAAAAGCGAATTGCTTCAAATTTTGAAATAATGTTCTTTATTTAGATATGCATCGAATTTTAAAAAATGAATATCGATTGTCGTATAAAAAAAAGAAAAAAAAAGACCAAAAAATTTTTCATATTTTTTTTTGTGTACCTATGAAGTAGTGACACCTCTATTTTCTTTTTCTAATTATAGACCATACATTGGCCTACTAGTTGCCTAAGTATCAAAATTTTCCAAGCGGTACTTCTTACCAAAAATCGGCAATATGTGTGGTCAAGTTCTGCATTCAATCGGTGTTTTTCAATGTAGTATACAAACTCTTCATTTATATTTGAGTTTTCTTATCAGGTTATCTTATTTAAGAGTAAATGTTAATGACAACTTAATGTCATCATGATGCAAGCTGTTTATTTCATTATTAATCGGCCGTTTATTATTTTAACTAGCGTAATTCGATATTATTTATGAGATATTCATTAAAAATAATATATTTCTTGAATATATTACTATATACGCTAGTTGAAATGGTAAACGGCCGATTAATAATGAAATAAACAGCTTGCATCATGATGACATTAAGTTGTCATTAGCATTTACTCTTAAATAAGATAACCTGATAAGAAAAGTCAAATATAAATGAAGAGTTTATATACTACATTGAAAAACACCGATTGAATGCAGAACTTGACCACACATATTGCCGATTTTTGGTAAGGAGTACCGCTTGGAAAATTTTGATACTTAGGCAACTAGTAGGCCAATGTATGGTCTATAATTAGAAAAAGAAAATAGAGGTGTCACTACTTCATAGGTACACAAAAAAAAATATGAAAAATTTTTTGGTCTTTTTTTTTCTTTTTTTTATACGACAATCGATATTCATTTTTTAAAATTCGATGCATATCTAAATAAAGAACATTATTTCAAAATTTGAAGCAATTCGCTTTTATACATCCTGAGATACAACACATTAATGAAAAAACTAAAAAAAATCATAAGTCAAAAACTGTCACCGATAGGACGTTGATACTCAGCAGAAATATTCTTCACCATAAGAGGTACTCACAAAAAAATACTAGAGTCTGGTTGATTTAAAGGCTGACTTACTATGAAAATCCGACTATGGCCTTTACGCACACACTTGCGTTTCGTTTTTGGTTACGCTTTTAATCGTTGTCGATCATTCTTTGTCATCTTAGTTCTGTGCTTAAATTTTAGAAACATGAATTATCATTCTTAATTTGATATTGTTCTCAGAGTTGGAACCGCTTCATCCTACACCAGATGCACTACGAGATCTTGGATACCCGCAAGAAGGAAAAAGAGATGGCGCTACTCGCAAACAGCTCGCCTCCTAAAACGCGCAACATTTCCGTGCCCGCCGTAGTGCCTACGCCACAGGTAAAATAAAATTGTCCCTTTGACCATTTTTCAATATACAACGAATAGGGATGAAGACTGTAGTTAAAATAAATGATTTTAAATTATGAACGACATAATACGCGAAGAAATTATGCCTAAAATGGACGTAGTTTAGCGAAAAGGATCCGACCTCAAAAAATTGTTATTGAAACGAATGCCTTTTTGTTTTTGACAGAAGGTTGAAGTTTTATTGACACATTTTTGTGGGTTGAATCCTTTTCCCTAAACTACGTCCAAATGTAGACTACAATACTTTTTTAACGAAACTTTTACTTCATAAATTGGAAAGAACTTAAAAGAGTACCTACTCGCTATGATAGAGTGGCCGAGTGGTTTAGGCATCAGCAGCGAAAGCTGCGGACGTGGGTTCAAATCCCAATCTCCGTTGGTAAACTTCGATATTTTTTTCTTTGGTACATGATATGTAATATTTAATAGGACATTACGACACAAGTGCGAAAAGTTCCGAATTTCCTTTTTGCATGTGTCTCGTACAACGTTTTTAATACGTATGGCCCTCCGAAGTTTTGGACCTGACGTAAAATGAACCACTTCACGCACTAGAGCTTAAAAAAGGCACCATCTGTACTAAAATAGTAAATTACGACACAAGTGCGAAAAACATGAAATTCGAAACGAGTGGCGATGTTTTAAAACACGACCGATAGGGAGTGTTTTAAATCGACACGAGTTACGAATTTCGTTTTTGCACGTGTCTCGTACGACGTTTTTTAGTGCAGATGGCCCTCCGAAGTTTTGGACCTGACGTAAAATGAACCACTTCTCGCACTAGAGCTTAAAAAAGGCACCATCTGTACTAAAAACTATATTTTCTCAAACATGCAATGAAATATTATCTTTACGTTCCTTAAAATAGACTCGGAAGTATCGCTTTTAGGGCGCAGTAACTCACTGGGATTGAAATAGAATTTCATAACACTTTTCAGGCCTAGGCCTGCAAAGTAACCTTTTTTTAACTTGACAACATTGTCATTTTTTTTTCTTTGTATGTTTGAGAAAAGCACTATACATGCCTCGGCGTGAAAACGGATTCCCGGCCTCGTTACCTATCCGGTAATTATATACCAACTTGGCCGGAAATCCTCATTTTCCCGGCCTCTGATGTAATGTACTATTTAGATGAACGGCCAATACCCGGAAGAGTATCAATACGCCGAGCTTGAGTTTCTGGGCCCAAGTACGGAGTTCGAAGACTGCGAACCCAGGGACGATGGCTGGCACAATTTGAGCCAGGAAGAAGGTAATGGCAGTGTTGAAAACTATTAACAGCCTCCGTAGCCTAGTTGGTAGTGACCCTGCCTACTAAGCTGGAGGTTCCGTGCTCAAATCCCGGCGAGGGCATTATTTGTGTATTTATTTATCACAAATATTTGTTCCTTGGTCATTTTATATACAGGGCGTCCCAAAGTTATGGGACATGAAGGGGAAGTACCTTAAATATCGTAGATAGGATATTTTGCTGAAAGAAGACTTTATTTTATTTTATAAAATTAAATAATAAACATTAACAAAAATTGCTTTTTCTAGGCATCGAACCTACTTTAATACGAAAAATTTTTTTTTTCGTAATTTTATGATGTCATTCGAAAGAATGGATAAAAAATAACAATTTTTCTTGAGAAACATAGTAGGTATCTAAAACAAAAGAATAACCAAACAACTTTGGTTCAAAATTCGAAATTGTAGTTGGTTCGATTTCTGGGTGAAGCAAGTAATTTTTTGAAAAACTTTGAATGCACTATTACCAAATTTAAAAAAAAAAACAAAGTCTTCTTTCAGCAAGATACCTACACTATCTACGCTATTTAAGGTACTTCCCCTTCATATCCCATAACTTTAGGACGCCCTGTATATCGTCGCTTGGTACCCTACCTACAAGCCTTAATTGAGCTTACCGTGGGACTAGGTCGATTTGTGTAAGATATCTGTAGATATTTATTTATTATTATTTTAATTATTTATTTATCATCAGGGCTAGCCAAGAAGCCATCAAATATCATAGGTCGTTTTTATTTTGTCATTAAAATAATTTTACATTTTAATGAAATACAGAATTTCCTTGATATGATGTATGACACCTGATATGTCGTTTTCCTTGATTATGATGCAACAAACTCAAGTTTATTTGTATGTGCAGCGTTATTCGGACCTGTGGAATACTCAGGTAATAACTCAAATACTCGCCCAATAACTCAAGTAAATACTCATGAAAAAGCAAGAGTTTCAACAATGTTTGTTCTTAAAAACATTAATGTCCTCAGATTAAAATGTTTTTAAGGGGTTAACAACTTCGTTGAGGTGTCAGATTTTCAATTGCTCTTCACTTATACCAGCTGAATCCACAATGTAGGCATCGGATACCGGTTTTTTCTCCATACAAAAGAACAGTTCTATTCTCGTTCTTTTTCGTTCTTCGGTATATAAATTCTTTGTTATTGGAGTAATCGAATAATACGATGTTGTCAATTACATAAACTGTTGAGGACATTTTAAAATATTGGTCTGTTTCGATTTTTTTCTAAAAAACCGGTTGCGATCCCTACCACAAAGTGCAGTATTTAATAGTTGTAAAACAAAACTTGGACTCTGGGTATACTCATGTGCCCGGAATCTTATGTAAACGAGCAATCATTATTTTTATTTTTCGCTGAGGACTATACCATCGTCCACACCTTTAGTCATCGGAAGACCATATGTCTTTTGTAATAAGGTCGATGTAAAGTTGAAACCTTCGCCTCCGGTAGTATTTTACTAAGTGCCAATACTATGCCGATCGAAATTATCTGATCAAACTCCTATGCCAGTGACACGCATGTGTGACCGAAAATATTGTACTCCTATGCCGGCGACTTAGCACTTGTGTCAAAAACTTTCAATATCTCCATGCCACTGGCATAGGAGCAGGAACTTGATTTATGCTAGTGGCATAACAATATTACTTTGATTACGTATGTGTGTCACTGGCATAGGAGTTAGAATTTGTTGAACACAGATCTGTCTCACCTGTGTCAAACGTAAATGAGTCGGTTAACTTCAAACTCGGGTAAATCCATTTCTGACATTTTGTAAGATTTTTGTAAATAATAAAGCTTAAGAAATTGTTTTTGTTTCTATTTCATTGGTTAAGTATAATTTCGTGTAGTTTTTGAGAAAAATAAAGTTACAATCACCACATCTTATCAAAATCAGGTAAATAAATCCATAGGACAGTTTATTTCAAATGAAGGCAAGTCCATTAAAGCCAATCAGCGAAAGAAGTATGTTCGATATGGGTGTCAGTCGAAGTCAATTCTGCGTCGTAATTTTTTTCAAATCTTGATAAATCCTGGTATGTTCAATCAAAATTATATAAATACTCACGGCGTTTTTTCAAAGATAGATAAATCGCAAACGATTATATCAAATGAAGGTAAATCCAAAGAAAATTAATATTTTTTGAAAAGGATACACTAGTTTAGATGGTTTTTAAGCTGTGTTTGTCGAACAGGATCGATTTTTTATTGCTTTAGTCATAATAAACATAATCTGCCTTTAAAATCACCGAATTATCACTTTTTTTCAATAATCTCTCAAGTGGTTAGAGTGGATTTATCTGAGTTTGAAGTTAACCGACTCAAATAGTGTTGATTTTTGTACCTCAATTAACATAAACTAATATTTCCAGTATCGCCAGACCCTCAGCTCGGTAAAGTGAACGACGAACTGCCAAAGCAGGTCGATAGAGAGGAGTCCGATATATCGCAACTCTTCGCTATTGGGCGGCATCAACTCAACCGGTGTCTGAAGTGCAATAAGGAGGTAAAGTAAGGTGTTTCGGTTAGCTATCGATCATAACTTAAGCTTCTCTAATCGCCGCCAATGACTTGATATAAAGCCACAAAGATCCTGGTGTAAGACGA
Organism: Thaumatotibia leucotreta; assembly: GCA_025490895.1. Classification (NCBI taxonomy): domain Eukaryota; kingdom Metazoa; phylum Arthropoda; class Insecta; order Lepidoptera; family Tortricidae; genus Thaumatotibia; species Thaumatotibia leucotreta. The sequence continues at coordinate 34,534 of JALPQI010004111.1, read as the reverse complement.
GTATCTAATAAGCTGTTTACTATTTCCTGGCCAAATAAACACTCGCTTCATTCGTGCTTTAAAATCTGCGACATTCGTACTGAAAAAGTCTCCTTTCAACATTCAACCCTTTATAGGGCACCGGTCTCAAACACGACCACCCTATAACACTGCCTTTTTCTATTTTTTTCTTACAAATATTTTTTTGTGCTATAGGATGACGTTGACGCTTGAATCCAGGAGTTTTGAGTCGTTCCCGTTAAATTAACCATTGTATTGAATGATGGCAGGAGGAGCGATCATCAGTGGTCCTAGCGTGTGCTCTCCAATACCCAATGGGGGCTAACTCAGCGCGCGGCTTCGCATCCCTAGTGCGAGCATCGTTAGCTCCTCGCCGCGCCACCCCGGCCTGGTGCGAGCAGTGCTCGCGGTTCACTCCCACGCAGCAGCAGGGCAGGGTCATACGGTGAGTGCGAGCGTCGTTAGCTCCTCGCCACCCCGGCCTGGTGCGAGCAGTGCTCGCGGTTCACTCCCACGCAGCAGCAGGGCAGGGTCATACGGTGAGTGCGAGCGTCGTTAGCTCCTCGCCACCCCGGCCTGGTGCGAGCAGTGCTCGCGGTTCACTCCCACGCAGCAGCAGGGCAGGGTCATACGGTGAGTGCGAGCGTCGTTAGCTCCTCGCCACCCCGGCCTGGTGCGAGCAGTGCTCGCGGTTCACTCCCACGCAGCAGCAGGGCAGGGTCATACGGTGAGTGCGAGCGTCGTTAGCTCCTCGCCACCCCGGCCTGGTGCGAGCAGTGCTCGCGGTTCACTCCCACGCAGCAGCAGGGCAGGGTCATACGGTGAGTGCGAGCGTCGTTAGCTCCTCGCCACCCCGGCCTGGTGCGAGCAGTGCTCGCGGTTCACTCCCACGCAGCAGCAGGGCAGGGTCATACGGTGAGTGCGAGCGTCGTTAGCTCCTCGCCACCCCGGCCTGGTGCGAGCAGTGCTCGCGGTTCACTCCCACGCAGCAGCAGGGCAGGGTCATACGGTGAGTGCGAGCATCGTTAGCTCCTCGCCACCCCGGCCTGGTGCGAGCAGTGCTCGCGGTTCACTCCCACGCAGCAGCAGGGCAGGGTCATACGGTGAGTGCGAGCGTCGTTAGCTCCTCGCCACCCCGGCCTGGTGCGAGCAGTGCTCGCGGTTCACTCCCACGCAGCAGCAGGGCAGGGTCATACGGTGAGTGCGAGCGTCGTTAGCTCCTCGCCACCCCGGCCTGGTGCGAGCAGTGCTCGCGGTTCACTCCCACGCAGCAGCAGGGCAGGGTCATACGGTGAGTGCGAGCGTCGTTAGCTCCTCGCCACCCCGGCCTGGTGCGAGCAGTGCTCGCGGTTCACTCCCACGCAGCAGCAGGGCAGGGTCATACGGTGAGTGCGAGCGTCGTTAGCTCCTCGCCACCCCGGCCTGGTGCGAGCAGTGCTCGCGGTTCACTCCCACGCAGCAGCAGGGCAGGGTCATACGGTGAGTGCGAGCGTCGTTAGCTCCTCGCCACCCCGGCCTGGTGCGAGCAGTGCTCGCGGTTCACTCCCACGCAGCAGCAGGGCAGGGTCATACGGTGAGTGCGAGCGTCGTTAGCTCCTCGCCACCCCGGCCTGGTGCGAGCAGTGCTCGCGGTTCACTCCCACGCAGCAGCAGGGCAGGGTCATACGGTGAGTGCGAGCGTCGTTAGCTCCTCGCCACCCCGGCCTGGTGCGAGCAGTGCTCGCGGTTCACTCCCACGCAGCAGCAGGGCAGGGTCATACGGTGAGTGCGAGCGTCGTTAGCTCCTCGCCACCCCGGCCTGGTGCGAGCAGTGCTCGCGGTTCACTCCCACGCAGCAGCAGGGCAGGGTCATACGGTGAGTGCGAGCGTCGTTAGCTCCTCGCCACCCCGGCCTGGTGCGAGCAGTGCTCGCGGTTCACTCCCACGCAGCAGCAGGGCAGGGTCATACGGTGAGTGCGAGCGTCGTTAGCTCCTCGCCACCCCGGCCTGGTGCGAGCAGTGCTCGCGGTTCACTCCCACGCAGCAGCAGGGCAGGGTCATACGGTGAGTGCGAGCGTCGTTAGCTCCTCGCCACCCCGGCCTGGTGCGAGCAGTGCTCGCGGTTCACTCCCACGCAGCAGCAGGGCAGGGTCATACGGTGAGTGCGAGCGTCGTTAGCTCCTCGCCACCCCGGCCTGGTGCGAGCAGTGCTCGCGGTTCACTCCCACGCAGCAGCAGGGCAGGGTCATACGGTGAGTGCGAGCGTCGTTAGCTCCTCGCCACCCCGGCCTGGTGCGAGCAGTGCTCGCGGTTCACTCCCACGCAGCAGCAGGGCAGGGTCATACGGTGAGTGCGAGCGTCGTTAGCTCCTCGCCACCCCGGCCTGGTGCGAGCAGTGTGAGCGGTTCACTCCCACGCAGCAGCAGGGCAGGGTCATACGGTGAGTGCGAGCGTCGTTAGCTCCTCGCCACCCCGGCCTGGTGCGAGCAGTGCTCGCGGTTCACTCCCACGCAGCAGCAGGGCAGGGTCATACGGTGAGTGCGAGCGTCGTTAGCTCCTCGCCACCCCGGCCTGGTGCGAGCAGTGCTCGCGGTTCACTCCCACGCAGCAGCAGGGCAGGGTCATACGGTGAGTGCGAGCGTCGTTAGCTCCTCGCCACCCCGGCCTGGTGCGAGCAGTGCTCGCGGTTCACTCCCACGCAGCAGCAGGGCAGGGTCATACGGTGAGTGCGAGCGTCGTTAGCTCCTCGCCACCCCGGCCTGGTGCGAGCAGTGCTCGCGGTTCACTCCCACGCAGCAGCAGGGCAGGGTCATACGGTCAATTGTTATGAACTATTTTCATTATCGGAGAATAACTTTAAAATCAAATTAAATAAATTACACAAGTGTTTACTGACTGACACCTAGAGACACATTAACATGTAACATTTTTAATGCAATGACCCTGTTATTATGTCATGACTTTATTAAGTCATAAATTGTTTAGCACTCACTCCCACACAGCAGCAGGGCAGGGTCATACGGTAATAGAATAGTACATTACGACACTAGTGCGAAAAACATGAAATTCGAAACGAGTGGCGATGTTTTAAAACACGGTCGATAGGGAGTGTTTTAAATCGACACGAGTCATGAATTTCGTTTTTGGATGTGTCTCGTACGACGGTTTTTTAGTACAGATGGCCCTCCGAAGTTTTGGACCTGACGTAAAATGACCCACTTCTCGCACTAGAGCCTAAAAAAGGCTTCTCTGTACTAAAAAGATTTGTTTAAAATGTTTACTGTTGACATTTTATAGTACATTACTATAGAGGCCGGGACGAAAGGGGTTGCCGGCCGAAGACATACAGAAGGATAGGTCTGAGGCGGGCAACCCATTTCGTCCCGGCCTCTATAGTAATGTACTATTTCTGTCCTCCGGCCGGCAAACAGCACTTTGCCGGCCGCTACGCTGCGCGGCTCCGTTGAGCAGGGAAATAGTATACACACCTCGGCCGTTAAATGGGAAATCCTCGGATCACATGTTTTTCGTTGATCTACAATTACACGTCATCCGAGACATTTCCCACTTAAATGACGTTGGCATGTAATCTACTATCCCCCTTATTCATAAGCGTTTGTCAATGTAACAAGCCGCTAACAATTGTTTGTCCCTTTCGGTCTTAACAATGTGTCCATAAGAGAAAAAGAGACAAACAATTATTAGCGGCTTGTTAAGTTAACAAACGTTTATGAATAAGGGGGTATGACTTTAACTTTTGAATACTTTGAGTGACCGATGTTCACTCCCACGCAGCAACAGAGCAAAGTCATAAAGATAAAAAGATATAAAGATATTTTATTTGCTAAGGACACACAGATATACAAGTACAGATAGTAGGTACAACACGGTTTCGGAAGTAGGTATCCTGTCGTCATCCGACATGCAAATTATATTCAGAAATACAAACTACCTATATTTATTATTAAAATTAATACATTTACTTTAAATTGGTAATTATTTGATATTACTATTATCATACGATGACTTTCTATTTTTATCTATGTAAGAATCAAGCAATTGATATAGTTGTTTTCATTTCAGATTGCCTCCGATCCTGGCTATAAATTGTGGCGGTGTTACAGCTCATGAGAAGGCCTATTGGGCTAAAGGTGCTCCAAAAGAAACGGTAATTTATAGAAATTTCGCTTCGTATGAACGACCACTTTCCTCTTTATTTTTTTGTGAAACTAATAATTCGCATCAGAGCATCATATTATACAGTTCACTACTGGACATAGGCTTCTCCTATTATAAATAAATTATTGAGAGTAAGGGCCTTATCACACTTGCGATTTACAAGCGAGGCGAAAGCGAAGCGTACGCGCGGCGTGTTCTTCGCGTGCCCGCAACCAATTCGCCGCGATGGTGTCGCGATTACGCCGCGAGCGCGTGACGAATACGCCGCGACTGCGCACCGAGTTTGCCGCGTCAAGAGTTGGTATCCTTTATGTAATAATAAATCTTATTAGTGACTGTCCAAGACTCAGATCACTCTGAGCGATTTACTGACGGCTGCGCAGCGTATTCGTTACGCGATCGCGGCCAAATCGCAACGCACTCGCGGTGAATTGGTTACGGGCTCGCAACGATCACGCTGCGCGTTCGCTTCGCTTTCGCCTCGCTTGTAAATCGCAAGTATGATAAGGCCCTAAGGAATTGTATTAATAGTGGTGTTACTAAAAATAACACTCTTGAGTTAGATCTTATCTCTATGCAATAAGGTTTACTATTAGTTAAATGATGACCAGAGCCCGGAAAATCCATAGCAAAACAAAAGACTGTCGCAATCAAACTAGGGTGAGAAACGTTTTTTAACGAAATCGAGTAAATTTATATATCAACCACGTCCGTTTGAAACCGTTCTTAGATACAAATTATTATTATTTACAGAGATACAACTTATATTTTATCGCGTCATACGCAATGAAATGACAATAATGACATTCAATGTCTTATGGAGTATTAATTTTTCTAAAGTTTCCATTATTTTCAATGAGATTGATTGTTACATATTTTTCACCCAACTACGGCTAAGACAAAAGGGAAGGGTTATTACTTACTAATATAAGTAACGTTGATATTACAAGTTACGTTGTATTTTATATGAAACAAACCTTAACTTCCTATTTCTTTTGCATTTGGATTGAATGATTATAAAATAATGTAGATTTTTTTTTAGAAAAAACTTTTTTTTTTTATGCTGGCACAACAAAGTGGCTCCACTCCACCTGATCGTAAGTGAAAAATAGAGCCCAAATCGCGGCGGCAACGAACACGAGACAATGGAAAAATGTCGATGTCGATAAAAAATGTTTCTCACCCTAGTTTGATTTCGACAGTGTTGTTTTGCTATGGATTTTCCGGGCTCTGATGATAACAGTTCAAGAGCTGGAAACCTGCCTATCATTATCATCACCAATCTTCAATAATTGAAGAACTAATTATTATGTTCTATTATAGTTGTGGCCGTGTGATGCTAGCAGCAAGAACAGTGTTGAAAATGTCTGAAAAAATGAAAAGTTTTTTTTCGGGGATGTATGAAATTTTAGTTTTTTTGCGTTTTTTTCGGGTTTTTACAGAAATAATCAATGTCACTGTCACTGTCACTCCTTGCCATCTATTTCAATTGACTTTTCCTCGATGGCATCGCGTTCTTCTGTTATAAGTGAAAATTAGACCTAATTCACATTGATTTAGAGTTGAAAACTAAAGTGGAAACTTTCATTGATTTTTTCGAAAAAATCCGGAAATAAACGAGCTGTTGGGAAACGGGGTTTAATCCGGAAATTTTCAACTAAGCTAAGCAAGAAACTCTTCCCGCGGGTGTCGTAAGAGTCGACTAAAGGATTGAAGTGTCACTAACCATTGTTTGATAGAAGATTGACGTTGGACAGCAGTGTCATAATAGACACATTACTGCAATCGTCACTCCGCTTGCCCGGCGTGGCGATTATGGGCATTTACCTCCTAATGTATAATAGGTAGGGGTCGGAACTATGGGTGCAAAACTTTAACAAAACTTCTCAAGTGGGCTTGACATAGCACATACATTCATAAAATATACATAATTATCTGCACACCCACACATTGTAAGTTGAAGATTCCGAGATAGGGAATAAAATTGAATACAGATTTTCAATAAAATTCGTATTTTTCTTGGCTAAAGTGTTCCCATATGTCAATTTTAAAGTTTTGTTAAAGTTTTGCACCCATAGTTCCGACCCCTAATAATAAGCATAGCCAATAGGAGAGGCTTACGTTCAGCAGTGCACTGATATAGGCTGATGATAGTTATGGTCATACCCCGTTATCAATGTTGCAGATTCATTGAAACTGAGTCATAGGGTTATCACAAATGTATTTTATTTTTATCTGTAACAGAAAAACCCGAACATTTTATTTAAAATAAAGTATTATCAAAAATGCTTAACTAAGTACTTATACTTAGTATGTAGGTAAGTACTTATGTAGGTACATTTTTTAAACTTATTTATACACTGTTATTTGTACAAGTTACAAAATTCACGAACCATTTCCGCGTCGCATTCGGGTTACTTCTAATTTCGCTATCAGCTCCAGCTTAAACCGGGAAAATTCTGCGTGATCAATGAGGAAATTCATGATCACTATCACTACATAGTATAAAATAAAGTCGCTTTTTCTGTCCCTATGTCCCTTTGTACGCTTAAATCTTTCAAACTACGCAACGGATTTTGATGAGATTTTTTTTAATAGGTAGAGTAATTAAAGAGGAAGGTTTATATGTAGGTATAGTACCCGTGCGAAGCCGGGGCGGGTCGCTAGTTTTAACTATATATTAAGAGAACGAATTACATCATGTCATAAATATACCCCGGATTGTTGTGGCGGTGACGTCACAATAGGGTGGTTTGGGGAGTAAATGGAATGGTAGAACAAAATGATACGTAAATTATAAGATAAGATAAAAATATATATTATTTTACTAGAGGAAAAAATAATTTCATTTACTATATGTAATCGAATGAATTTTAATAAAATCACAATATTTTTTTTAAATATTAATTTTACTAGTTTTGACAAAAAAACTGACCGGACAAATAATCAATTCGTTCCACTGCTCCATTCAGAAAATGTGGGGGTATGTATGCTACATAAATATTAGAATAAACTTTATATGCATAATCAATGTATGCAAACAATACAGAGCTATATAAAGTTTCACCTTAAATTTAAACTGTTTGCTTTATTTGCAACTGCATGTCACATAATATGTAATTTAATATATTATCTTATCTTATAATTTACGTATCATTTTGTTCTACCGTTCCATTTACTCCCCAAATCACCCTATTGTGACGTCACTGCCACAACAATCCGGGGTCTAGTCATAAATCAATTTTGACAAATAAATGACGCTTATAGACTAAAAAAGGAATATAACCTTTTTTTTTATTACGGGGTGAAAAGAGGTTTTATTTTGTTAACAACTTCAAATATCATGTCATATTATATTTTATAGGTACGTAGGTAAACTAAAATTAACATGTACAGTGCCAACCCTAGCGTTTTCAATGAATCTGCAACACTGATAACGGGGTATGGTTATGGTATTCCGATCTTTGAAGGCACCATAATATATATATTTCCAGTCGGACTCTTCGAAACGTGGTAGCAGTAGTAAACCATGTCGGTACGGCGTGCACTGCGCAAGACTTGGCTGCCGATTCAAACATCCTGACAGGTATAACTTAACTCCCATTATTCATAAATGTCTCCTAACCTATTTAAATATTTATCAACGGGTTACTCACGTAATTTAAGTCCTCATCCTGAATCCTCATCATGGAGTACCCGTGACCAAAGCCCGACGTATACTGGGTGATGAGCATACCCCGTAATCGAACCGGTAAATCTGTAGCAAATGTGCGTCAGGGTTGTCACTACGAATACAAAAAAAAAACACCGCGGTAACAGTATTTAATGTTCTATCTATCTTCAAAATAAATTATCACATTTTTATTATTTGTTGCACTCAAATTGCGTCACCTTCTTGTGTAAATCCATTGTAAACTCAAAAATGTCTACCGTCAATGGTAAATAATTTAAATATGTATAATTTTTAAATGTATTTATTTATAATTGTTTGTTATTCACTCAGCTTCTTTTAAAAGATTGTTTAAAGTCGTAGCCGCAGCATAATCCGGATTGTTTTTCAAAACCGTCTTTAATTCGTGGTAGTTTTCCTGTTAAATTAAGCCTAGATCTGGAAAGCTTTTGTTCTGTGACATTTTCACTATTATTTATGGAATAATACTGCTCATGTTAATATTAATCATACGTGCAGTAGAGCAAGTCAATTCGTCATCGTAATCGCCAACCCTGACATCAAACTGTCAAATGCTACGGTTTTGCTACATCCGTTGCGAGGTATGGTGATGAGGATCCTCTAAATGGATCGAAACATGTCGAGCAATTATCGACTTAAATTACGTGAGTAACCCGTTTGATAAATATTTAGATATATTTGAGTCTCACGTTAGTTATAATTCTAAAAGCCTCCTAACTTAGCGAGCCGCTACGTATTGTTTACCCTTTCGATTTTATCAATAAGTCTATAAGACCGAAAGGGACAAACAATACTTAATAGCTTGTTAACACGTTGCTGAACAACATCTATATACGTCGAAGATTGTATGTATGTTAACAACGAAATTGAAGTTTCGAGGCTAAAGTGTCAAGTTAGAAGACGTGTATAATTAAGTACGAGTAAGGCTTTGACCATTTCGTAACTCTGTTAAATCGTCCGAGCCTTACCCCATACTAAATTGATACATATATTGATTGTCTGTCTGTGACCACGGGTGTAACGTCATGCCCGAAACCTCAGAATATAATTAAACGTAAGTTTACGCGATTAAGACCCGTTTGTCTTCAAACTATAAATTGATACATTTTAAGAAGGGTCCACGGAAAAAACATGTCCAATGCTTAAAAAAATCAGGGCAAATTCCCATCTTATTCTGTTAAAAGTAAGGTGGTTTTTCCTTCTGTAATTTGAATTGATTAGACATGTTCTTTTCGTGGACCCTTCATACACGTATACAGGGATCGGATATCGGTTTTTGCTCCATACAAAAGAACGGTTCGAATTCCGTTCTTTTTCGTTCTTCGGTTTATATTTTTTTTGTTTATGGAGTAATTCAAAAATATGATGTTAATAGTTAATGTTAATGTTGAATACTACATAAAGAGTGTAAAACATTTTACAATATTGAGCTATTTCGAGGTTTTTCTAAAAAACCGGTTCCGATCCCTGCACGTATATATAACCCGGTCGTGCGTCTAGAAGTTCGAAAATGGGGATGGCGGAATTAGCTCATGAAGCTCTTAAGCACACTCCCGGAAGTGCAATCTGTAGAACACATCTTTAATATTTTTTTGTTTTTTTGTATTTCAGACCGAGTCCATCCCAAGGTTCTTCCAAAAGCCCCGACTCTCACTGTGTATTGCCGCACCAACTGCTGGTTAGATTGCAGTCGGATGGCGACGTAATTATCAATGATAAGGTATTTTCAACCGACTTCAAAAAAAGGAAGAAATTTCAATTCAACTGTATGTTTTTTTATTTTTGTTACCTCAGATCCAACAATCGGACAAACGCCCGTTACGTTGAAAACATAACCATTCATTAAATATTCTTCTAATAACACTAACATAATCGTGCTACGCGTCAGTTTCGCACTTGCATACATGTTAGAATGTGACGAAAAGGACGACAAACGTAATAGATATTAGTTATAAAACCAGGATTGTGTGTGTAAAAATGTAAAAGTGCGTGATTATGGAATAATGCAAGTGTTTAAGATTGTTTACATTTTTTTCAGATTCTACAGATGAGAATACAGGGTGTAACATGAGTCGTCAACAATAATACGTTTTTCTAACTCTATAAATGAGGAGTGTCTTTTCAAAAGGGCTTATTTCCAGTTTGAACTTTTCTTGGGAAATTGAGAAAAACATAAATCCACGGTTTCTGTTTCGATATTCTTACTGTTTTTTTGATATAGTACTCAAGTAAGTTACTATAAATGTTATGGCAAGAAATATAGTGCTTTATCGAATTAATTATTAAATTAATATACCATAAACTTTCCGAATTAAGCCCTTTTGATGCGAAACTATTAGAATTAAGCAGTTTTGTTGCGGCCTTGTGTGAGCTTATCCAATAATACACAAGCTGTTTTTCAAGGATATTTTACAAACCCTTTATTTATACAAAAAGTACAAAATAATAAAATATACACTTCTAAAAGCCCATTGCTTTCTCTTTCTATAAGGGAGAGATAGGCCCTTTTGAAACGGACTTTGGATTTTAACATTTTAGGAGACAAGAAGAGACTTATTAGAACTTTAAATTCAAAACATATAATATGTATTTTTCTACTCTTAGCAAAACTACATTAATAGTAAAAAAAGTTGAAAGTGGAAATAAGTCCTTTTGAAAAGACACTCCTCAATTGAGTGCCCCACAAGTTACTTAGAAATAGTCATGTTTTTTTATTTATTTTTTGTATTTTTTGTGGCTTTTTCTAATTTTTAATGTGTTTTTCAGAAATGATAACGGCTATTTAAGCTATTTAAAACGTTAATCATTTAATTTTACACGAAATGACAAAATTCCCGTTATTAATTACTTCAATCCAATCCTAATGCCAAAAATTACAAAAACGTAAACCCAAAAAAATACAAAAAACAAATAAATAACTTGTAAATTTTTAAGTGACTTGTGGGGAATTTAATTGTTAGTTGTTTATAGAGTTAGAAAAACGTATTACTGTTCACGACTCATGTTTCACCCTGTATATACCTACTGTCAAGTGTAAAAATAAGTATCGAAAGAATCCGCTCATAAATATGTTACGACGTTCTTATTACACAGAATTAGAGTGCACTGGGACATATTTTTGAACATTTCTGTATACACCTTTTTTGTCTTTGACTTTACTACGGTATAACTATTTTATTATTCACAGAACGACGCATCAAACGAAAATCGGGAGAAGCCGAAGAAGAAGCAAGTGACGACAATATCGGAGGACGAATATAACCTGTCCGCCGCCGTCGTTTGTGTGGAAGACAGCCCCAAGAACCTGGTCGCCTATGTTCAGATTGGGGATGAGTGGCACATGTTCAACGATGTCAGGTAACTAGTGAAACTTTACATAAGAATACAAAGCGAGATGTAAAGCTGCGGAAATGGGTTCCGTAGCAAAACAGATCCTTATATAATTGTTCCGACTATTAGAGACTTCAGCTCTAGTTAATGTACTATATCTGTATTTATATTAAATCAAATTTATGTTTCGTTTTTAATTAATGCATGTTAGCTGTAAGATGTTATAAAACTATTATTTGAAAAAAGAAAGTCCCGCTGAGTTTCTTGCCGGATTCTTCTCAGGCAGTGGTGTAGGGTTAGAACCGGAGGTAGTTTTTTTTCTCTCATTCGCTATTTAGTTTAACGATTCAAATGCGCTCGTTGCTGGGCCTAATTGAATAAAGAATATTTTGACTTTGACTTTGACTTTATAGATTCGTTGTATGTCCGTCCCTTCGCCTGTCACTGCCGATTTTCTCGGAAACTATAACTCTTCAACTGGCAATTCATTTGATTGGCTGGAGGGTCATTCCAGGTGAAATTTACCTGTCAATAAATCAATGGTTTCTGATTTGAATGAAAAAAGTACCTAATGCAACTACTTGTAATAGAAAAATATAAATGAAAATTGAGACTTTCGAAAAATGCTCATGTTTGACTCTAGAAATCCATGTGGATGTTAAAATAAAATTTTAAATTTAATATTCATATACAGGGTGCTCGCGAGGAAACCGAAAGATTTTAATGCTGAATTCCTGAGCATATTTAGAGTATTTAATGTTATATAAAATTTCCTGGATTCGGCATGGTTCCAGACATAATTAACCTTTTTTCGAAATAAGTTTTTCGACGTAATTCGTCTTAAAAATTCTTTTTGATAACAATGCTACCACAATGTGTTCTAATATTACCACACCTTTAGCCTGACAATCAAAAAATAATAATAGACTTGACGAAAAAACCTGTCCCTAAAAAAATCATTTAAAAAAATAATTTTAAAATCTTTCGGTTTCCTCGCGAGCACCCTGTATAGACAATATCTTCTTGAATTGGATTTCGAAAAAAAAGTATTGTTATTTTGCCTATTTTCCGAAATATGTTTTTTTAACTACTTATGTATGTACTTTAAATACGTATGAATTCCATGGTAAAATATTAAATAAAATCCAGACAATTTAAATTGACTGTATACACCGTGCCCGTCAATGAACCGAAAAAAAAAGTAAATGAACTGAAAATGGTAAACAAAAGGCGGCCTTATCTCTAAAGAGCGATCAATAACCTTTGTGTACTATTGTTATCAATATTATTAGGGTCAATCAACTTTTTCTGTCTGTTATTACCATGGTTACGGTCGCCTGAGTCACGCTGGTTTTATGCATAATTATGATACATAAACTATGCAAACATGTATTTTTCTGGTGTTAATAAGCCCTTTTCTTAATGGGCCACCTACAGACATGCAGTAGATATCATCATCATCATCATATCAGCCGAAAGACGTCCACTGCTGAACATAGGCCTCCCCCAAAGATTGCCACAATGACCGGTCCTGCGCCACCCGCATCCAGCGGACTCCTGCGACCTTCAGTAGATATATGTTTGCATAATTTAAGTAGCATAATTTTGCATAAAACCAGCGTGACTCAGGCGACCGTAGCCATGGCAATAACAGACAGAAAAAAGTTGATTCACCCACTTACCTCCTTGATGCACAATGTACTATTGTGTATTATTGTTAACAGTTTTCTTAACAAAGCATCTTTTCACAGTATAACGCCGGTATCGGCGTCCGAGGTGGTACAGTTCAGCGCTTGGTGGAAAACTCCCTGCGTGCTGTTCTATTCGTCGGCGAGCCTCAAGGACTCATAGCCGGCCGAGTATGGGCCTTATAGCGACGAGTGAGTGACCTAATTACCTTGTACCTTACAATAAAACTCCCTGCGTACTGTTCTACTCTTCGGCGAGCCTCAAGGACTCATAGCCGGCCGAGTATGGCCCTTATAGCGACGAGTGAGTGACCAAATTACCTTGTACCTTACAATAAAACTCCCTGCGTACTGTTCTATTCGTCGGCGAGCCTCAAGGACTCATAGCCGGCTGAGTATGGGCCTTATAGCGACGAGTGAGTGACCTAATTACCTTCTACCTTACAATAAAACTCCCTGCGTGCTGTTCTACTCGTCGGCGAGCCTCAAGGACTCATAGCCGGCCGAGTATGGGCCTTATAGCGACGAGTGAGTGACCAAATTACCTTGTACCTTACAATAAAACTCCCTGCGTACTGTTCTATTCGTCGGCGAGCCTCAAGGACTCATAGCCGGCCGAGTATGGGCCTTATAGCGACGAGTGAGTGACCAAATTACCTTGTAACTACTATATTTTTCAGTTGAAATTAAAAAACGCCAACCCGCTTGGCCAGCGTGAACGAAACGAAACGTTCTAAGAATGAACATTTGACAGATTAGTAATGAGCCTTATATCTATGACGAAAAGACTATCGGAAAAATGGTGAGTCTTACCCTCATATTCATCATCAGCCTGTGATAGTCCGCTGCTAGACGTAGGCCTCTCCTATTAACTATGCGTACAAACGCATTAGGAGGAAAATACCCATAATCGCCACGCTGGGCAAGCGGATTGGCGATCGCAGTAATGTGTTGTTGTTGTTGTATTCTTATTGCCGTCACCACACGGCGGGCCACACTCTCATATTAATAAGGATTAATCTATAACTGTCAAAAGTTCATTCTTAGAAATCGACAACTTTATTCAATATTTTGTGCTAATTTTACTTATGTTTCTTTACAGAGCTATAGGTCCATACAACATGAACGAAATGTTCTACCAAGTAATCGCGGAAGGCCACTATAGTATGTACAGCGAGTCCTTATAACGGATGACTTCTAACGCAACGTGGTAAGGTGCAAAATTGAACAAAATCATCGTATTTAAATTATGAAGACATTTTTTGAAATCTAAATTATTGTAGTTTGATACATCAATGGGTTATCCGTAAACGGGCGAATTTGTTTTTTTTTTTTATCGAATTCACTTTATTTTGTATTTGTTCTGCTTAACTTTATGACGTCTCGGTAGGAGAAATAAATGTTTCCACTTTATTTAGTGGAATTTACGTTTTTTCATATACTTTGCATGATCGTAACTCAGAGGAATACTCAAAAAGTATGTGAAAAGTCATGGGTCACTTTTTTTCTACTAAGTGATTTAAAGAGCTCAAACAAAAGAACAAAATATATTATATGTAAAAAAAAAACAAATTAAAAACGTGATTCCTACTATAAAATACAAATTCGCCCGAACATTAAAATCGTAAATTACCTGCGTAGCACTTTAAAAGTTCGAATGAACACAATACATTAGTCGCTGGACTCGCTCGAAATTTACGATTTTCAGTGTTTTAGACCCTAAGAGGATGATAAATATAAGACAGATCTTTGTAAAGAGATAAAAGCAAAGTGAAACCAGTGTTTATTTTTCTAAATACGTGTTTCAATACCTAGTGTAATATTTTTTCCATAAGTTACTATAGATATAGTGCATATTCCTTTCCCTACGACTTTTTACGGAAACCACCGAATTCATATTGCTGTCACAATGATCCGTAGTACCTATCCGTCACACTGAAGCTGATTGAGTCGGAAAGATAAATTCGGACGTTTTCGTTCAAGCCTCAACGCCATTATACACCGTGTTTTTATTGCTTTCCGTTAAATTAAAGGGAAGCTTATTTAGGTAAAATATAATCAATTTATCTAAGAAAGTAGTATCTTAATTCTTACTATTATTGAGTTATTAAAAAAATAAGTTTAATGGCTGAACAAGTGTATTACATCCTAATGCTACTTATTTTGACATGTGCCATCAGTCACCTAAAATTAACTTTTGTGTTATTCTTAAGGTTCTCTCACACTTTCACTTATTATGTATGAAAACGAAAAAAAAAATTTTTTTTCGAGTTGGACTAAAAGCTATAAACCAGGTAGCTCCAATTAACGTACCAAGCGGCTTATTAAATTTAACGGTTTAAAAAAAAAACACGGTGTATAGTACTAAAAACTCTGTACAAGAAAAAAAAATACAAAAAGGTAGTGCTGTTCGTTTTTGAGACCGGTGCGCTATAAAGGGTTAACTATGTACAATTTTTTTGCAATAAAACATTTTCTTAATTTATTAGTTTATATGTAAAAAGTTAGCAGAGATGGCAATCGCTGAACATTACCTATAATATCTATTTAGGGCACGATGTTAAGAAAAAAATGTTCGTAACGTTTAGAACTTACTCGAATTATATTTATAAGTAATGCATACTTAAATTTTAAGAGAATCGCATTACATTTTTGCTTGCTTGCAAATGAAATGTATACTTTATTTGTATAAATAGTTCATTACTGCAGAAGCCGGTAAACCTAACTTATCAGGATGCGTAAGTATTCTGTATACGTGGGCATTTTCACTTCTAGGGACACCCAATTAGCTTAACTCTCACAACTTACTTACTTCGATACTACTTCGTTTACTTACTTCGTTTACTTCGATGCCAGTTTTGTAACGACAATTAAGCATGAAATATTAACCCATTCATTGCTGACGCCCCATATTTTTAATTATCACGCAGCGCCGCCGCCTTCTACGCGACGACGCGAATTCGCGTCCACGGCATCACGTTAACATTTCAATGGACGCGAATTCGCGTCCGCGGCATTAGGTTATATTATCACACTTCAAGGACGCGAATTCGCGTCTGCGGCATTAGGTTATTTCACACTTGAAGGACGCTAATTCGCGTCCTCGGCATCTTGTTTACGCATACACAGGACGCGAATTCGCGTCTTCGGCATCCGAGATAAGAATTATGAAAATTACAAATGCATTGAATCCAGAAACCAGCGACGGTATAATATTATCCTCCATAAATAAAATAACATTTTGGTATCCATTCATTGCTGACGCCCCATATTTTTAATTATCACGCAGCGCCGCCGCCTTCTACGCGACGACGCGAATTCGCGGCCACGGCATCACGTTAACATTTCAATGGACGCGAATTCGCGTCCGCGGCATTAGGTTATATTATCACACTTCAAGGACGCGAATTCGCGTCTGCGGCATTAGGTTATTTCACACTTGAAGGACGCTAATTCGCGTCCTCGGCATCTTGTTTACGCATACACAGGACGCGAATTCGCGTCTTCGGCATCTGAGATAAGAATTATGAAAATTACAAATGCATTGAATCCAGAAACCAGCGACGGTATAATATTATCCTCCATAAATAAAATAACATTTTGGTATCAGCTTTTAAGTACAGTTGATTTCTAGCAAAAAAAAAGAAATAACTCGAGGTCCTCGGCATCACGTTTACGCATACATAGGACGCGAATTCGCGTCTTCGGCATTGAATGGGTTAACGTAAATCCACTTTATTCATGTTTTTTATATTGCATATACGCGTATTCTTTCTGGATTAAATGATAAATATTTTTTTGTTAATATTTAATGCTTTATTGTCGTTACAAAAGTGACATCAAAGTTAACTTTTTTGTGAGAGTTAAGCTAATTGGGTGTCCCTAAAAACGTGAAAATGCCCACGTATATGACTTTCGCTTTTTATTATTTCATTGTAAGTTTCGGAAAAACGTTGTTGCTTCGCCTGGCAACGAAACTTATAGGTAGCGCGCTTTGCATCCCTATTCGACCTCGCTACGCTCACTCGCTCAGTCATATAATACCTACGCAGCTAAGTTGTGGTTTCCTGGCGTCTACAGTAATGTATTATTTGCCGTGTCTGTACGACTTTCCGTGGAATTAGCCTGTAAGATTTCTTTATGGAAGTAGGTCTAGTTATTATAAAAAAGAGCGAATACTTTTAAAGTGGTTTGTCGAAAGCCTGTTCATCCAATGGCACCTTCTGATATCTGACCGTTACAAACTCGACTGAAATTAAAGTTTTTCAATTTCACGCTTCAAATAGTTGATTACATGCCAAGGCCGTTTAAGTGGGAAATGTCTCGGATAACGTGTAATTGTAGACAACCATGTGAATGATATACCTACTATTTTTCTGCTCAACGGAGCCGGCAGGCGGCAACTTAGTTTAGCGTAGCGGCCGGCAATGTACTGTTTGCCGGCCGGAGGGCAGAAAACTACCTTTACTAGAAGACAAGTAAGGATGAACAAGCTATAAGTAAATATTATTTATTTTTAGGCTCTTTACACCTACTGCAGAATACATCGTGGACTATTTTATAGACATAAATATATTTTAAGAGTTTGCTGTAAATGTACATTTCAATATGATGCGAAGCGATATAATAGTAACCTTTTGACCGCCGAAGTCTGATATGTCAGACAATTAATAGCTCTCCTATATTGTTCGCCAGAAGACAAAAAAAAATATAAACAAACCGAAAACCTTGCATTATTTCAATTTAAAACACAATCTTAGTTTTATCATCAACTTAAAACTTGAGTTCGCATACATTTTTAGTATTATTGATGTTTATTAGTAATAT
Organism: Thaumatotibia leucotreta; assembly: GCA_025490895.1. Taxonomy (NCBI): domain Eukaryota; kingdom Metazoa; phylum Arthropoda; class Insecta; order Lepidoptera; family Tortricidae; genus Thaumatotibia; species Thaumatotibia leucotreta. Next base: position 16,840 of record JALPQI010004111.1, on the reverse strand, counting down.
AATTTAAAAATACCATGTGTCAAAGACGTAAAGGGTTTAGCAGCCTTACCGAACAAGAGGTGCCTTTCCCCACGGATGAGGTCAATATTTTAGGTGGTGTACTAGCAGGACCTAATAATACTCCATGCTTAATATCAGCTCTAGATCTTCTTTTGTTTCAGAGTTATTCAAGATAATGTAAAATATACAGGGTGTCGTTGAAAGTGGCATATTTCGAGAACTGTTCAAGTTAGATCAACCAAACAAAATTGTGTTTGATAACAATAAAATAAACTACACAATGCATATTTTTAACCTGCATCTTGTCCTTATTTTTCATAATAAAAAACAGAGTTCTTGTTTTTTTTCCATATTTTTTTTTATTTCACGCGGAGGTACACCTACAAAAAAAATATGCATACATAGCCACTAATGTCCACTGTATACACAAATAAAAATATTTCCGTAAATCATCGTGCGTCATGCCAAAAAAAAATATTTCAGAAGTAGTCGTTACTGGCATACAAATAAAGTACCAGTGCAGTGTGAACATAAGTTACGAGTAGTGTGTAGGTATACATTCTCTCGACACTTACCGCACAAAATATCATTGACGTAAATTGACTTATTAGTACATTTGCTATACAGGTTGGTCCAAACCTTGACGTCAAAAAAATTTTTTTAGGTTCTCTACGTCATGGGCTATCAGAATATACTCCATGTATGTTAGCCGATTTTTTGTAGTTTTCGAGTTATGAATTTTTGAAAAAAATTTTTAGAGAAATACTGGAATGAAGAAATTTATTGATAAAAAAACTATTGGGTTTTTTAAATATTTTCTTTTTGTGAAAGTATTACTACAAATAAAGCACTTACTGACAAAAAAATTAGCGTCCTCACTTTGATACAAGTAGGATAAAAAATACCAAATTCAAAATTTTACGTTAAAAACGCATCAAAATAGCATTAATGTCGGTAAATAAAAAAATAAAACATGTCCCAAGGATTTTTGGTAATCTAAAGACTGCCCTAGACCTTAAACCTTCCTAAAAGCAAAAAAAAGTGATACTTAATGATGAGGATTTTTCGGAGTAGTCGGTCAAATAAACTTAAAAAAAAGCTTCTAAATTTTTTATTTAAAAATAAAGTAAAATTTCGTCTGTTTTGTTGTTCTCATCAATAAACAAAAACAGAAAATACACGAAAACTCAATTTCTGTACTTATTCAAGTATTTTTTTACTACTTTAAAATTTTAAGCTTTTTTGAGTTTATTTGACCGACTACTCCGAAAAATCCTCATCATTAAGTATCACTTTTTTTTGCTTTTACGAAGGCTCAAGGTCTAGGGCGGTCTTTAGAATACTAAAATCCCTTGGGATATGTTTTATTTTTTATTTACGTAAATTAATGCTATTTTGATGCGTTTTTAGCGTAAAATTTTGAATTTGGTATTTTTTTATCCTACTTGTATCGAACTGAGGACGCTAATTTTTTTGTCAGTAAATGCTTTATTACAAAAAGAAACTAGTTAAAAACCCAATAGTTTTATTTTTATTACTAAATTCCTTCATTCCAGAATTTCTCAAAAAAAAATTTTCAAAAATTAATAACTTGAAAACTACAAAAAATCGGCTAACATACATGGGGTATATTCTGATAGCTCATAACGTGAGGAATCTAAAAAAAATTTTTGACTTCAAGGTTTGGACCATCCTGTATAAAAGAGAGATAAACATTTGACACATAGTATTGTTTTCGACATTTGATTTGTTGCATTTTCTGTTGGAAAATGGAAAACATTAAGTGTAAGCCTTGTGAAAAAAAATTAAAAAATATATGTGGAAAGAAAAAATGCATACAAAATTGACAAGAGGCTGATTTATATAGCAAATGCACTAATAAGTCAATTTACGTCAATGATATTTTGTGCGGTAAGTGTCAAGAGATTGTATACCTACATACTAACTTATGTTCACACTGCACTGGTACTTTATTTGTATGCCAGTAACGACTACTTCTGAAATATTTTTTTTTTTGGCATGACGCACGATGATTTACGGAAATATTTTTATTTATGTGTACAGTGGACATTAGTGGCTATGTATGCATATTTTTTTTGTAGGTGTACCTCCGCGTGAAATAAAAAAAAATATGGAAAAAAAAACAAGAACTCTTTTTTTATTATGAAAAATAAGGACAAGATGCAGGTTAAAAATATGCATTTTGTAGTCTATTTTATTGTTATCAAACACAATTTTGTTTGGTTGATCTAACTTGAACAGTTCTCGAAATATGCCACTTTCAACGACACCCTGTATATTTTACATTATCTTGAATAACTCTGAAACAAAAGAAGATCTAGAGCTGATATTAAGCATGGAGTATTCTTAGGTCCTGCTAGTACACCACCTAAAATATTGACCTCATCCGTGGGGAAAGGCACCTCTTGTTCGGTAAGGCTGCTAAACCCTTTATGGAAAGTCAGCCATATTTGTTTATACTGACGAACAGTACAGTCGGATCAATAAAGAAAACAAAGGACTGATTTGATTTCTATGATGTAAAAATTTATCCCTTTGAAATGCAAGGTGTGAGTTTGATAAAAATGCAAGTATTATAGAATCTAAACTGAATCAAATATCTTCCTCAATAGTTGGCAATATCATGTTATAACTTCGTAAGGCCCATCCTATTTTTAGGACAAGTGAAGTAATAACCTAGTGTCCTAAAAAAAAGGACATTTTATTTTTAATCTTGGAACCTACAAAGTCCAATTCATATTTCTTTGAAAAATATGTTTTCATGGGCCGTTATGAGTAAATTTTGTTGTCCTAAAAATAGGACGTTGGTCCTTACGAGGTTGGTTCTCTGCCTTTTCGCTGAAAATTGTACTGTCGAATTTCACTTCCCAACCAACTTTTCGCAGAAGTGTCGTTTGGCCGAATTTCATTGATACATAATCCAACCTAGTGGGTAATTTTGGTAAATGGTTGCGAAATAATTAATGCCAAATGTTATTCGGCCGAATGACAATTCTACGAAAAGTTGGTTTGGAAGTGAAATTCGGCAATACAATTTTCGGCGAAATGACAGGATACCTGTTTTAATACCAAGAAGCAATAAATTGATTAAAGTACACTTTACTCCAAACCAGTGCCTGTGCGAAGATATTATATGTATTTATAAGATATTATATACCTAATCGATAAAATATGTTACAAAAGCGTCTGTCTTAGTTTAAAGCAGTAATAATGACATGGATGGAAATTCAAATGTAGCAAACTAATTTGGTCAAAGATTAAATGAGCCATATTATTAACACCTTACCTTTCGTCATTTTACTACTATTTGTCCAATTCCTAGTCAATAACATATTGATTTAAGCTTTCGCGATTATCACTCGTATTTTAACAACATACGGGTCTTAATTGCACAAATTTACGTTTAATATTATCCTGACGTTTTGGGCATGACGTTACACCCGTGGTCGCAGGAACAGTCTGATAATATTAAACGTAAGTGTACGCGATTACATCCACTCATTTGCTTTAAAATTTTGGATGAGCTTTATTCCTATACACGGTGCTCGCCAGCATTGCGATTGATTTTAACTATGCATTCTAGACATCAAAATAAACAAAAAATATTATGAGACCTAATGTCAAATTCCACAAAAAAAAACTTTTTTTTTAGACTTTTTGAATACTTTTTATCATAACAACAATTTGTTAAAATTATTTTTTTAAATGTTTTTTTTAGGGACAGGTTTTTTGTCAAAACTATTCTTATTTTTTGATTGTCAGCTAAAAGGTGTGGTAAAATACACAATGTAATAAAAAAAAAGTTTTATGACGAATTACGTTGAAAAACTTATTTCGAAAAAAGGTTAATTATCTCTGGAACCAACCCGAATCCAGGAAATTTTATATAACATTAAATACTCTAAATATGGTCAGGAATTCAACATTAAAATCTTTCGGAATGCTCACGAGCACCGTGTATAAAATAAGAGTGACAGCACTTTCCAAAAAAATTGAGTGGGTATGTTGTTAAAATATAACCCCCTTATTTATAAACATCTGCTAATATTTTCTTCGGTTACCGCGAGGATTACTCATGAAATAAAACTATGAAAACGGATAAACTCGCGTATATTAACTAATTTTAACTTCATTCCGACGTTTCGAACACTTTACAGGGTTCGTGGTCTGAGTCATCCGCAGACCACGAACCCTGTAAAGTGTTCGAAACGTCGGAATGAAGTTAAAATTAGTTAATATACGCGAGTTTATCCGTTTTCATAGTTTTATAACATCTGCTAACTTAACAAGCTGCTAATAATTGTTTGTCCCTTTCGGTATTGACAATGTGTCTATAAGAGCAAAAGAGACAAACAATTATTAGCGTAACAAGCCGATAATAATTGTTTGTCCCTTAGTAAGCAGAAGTTTATGAGGGGGTAAGTCGATAACAATCTGGCAAAGCCCTTGTTTTGTGTAAATTTGAGATCCATATTGGGTATTTTACATACAAAATATCTATACGTCAAAGTCCCCGCTTAACTATTTTCGTCTAATCGACTTGTATTTTTTTTTAATTTCGCGAACTTAGGTTGTGATATTTGCTATCCTGTTCGCCTCTACGAATTTGTGTTTGTTGTATATTTAGATAAGAAAGAATATAATAAAACGTAGCATTTTGTTTTAATTTGTAAATTTGACGGTCGAACAACAATGCAAATATTTGTTTATCACCATAGGTGATGTGGCGTTAAAAAAGAATTGCGATAATTTTAAGTAATAGTACTTTTACCCTCAAGTAGGCTTCCATTGGTTTGGCTGGAAATATGCCGGGAAACCTGACGTCAGAATGGCGAACATAATTAATTTGTTGAATATCTCTGGAGTTTAAAAAGCACATTGCTCGAAAATCAGCGCACATTTAGCACATTGCTAGCACTAACTCCTGACGTATACCGCAGCTCCATTCGTTCATGTGCAATCGCCATCACATATATCGTAGCGTCTGGAGCGCTCAAAAATATCTGAACACCTCTATCGTTATGGCAATAAAGGCGTGTTCAAGTTATATTTAAACGCTTCGGACGTACGATACGACTGTACACCCGTCATCCTGACGATCACTACGTCAGCTGTCAAATTTACAAATAAATATGACAAGAGTGCGGAAATTGAAGGCACTTGACCTACTAACGCGAACACCAAAATTCGTAAATTTCGAGGATTTGTCTCAGTCACTCCAACGAAGGTGTCCTAAAAGTGACAGGAAAAAATCTTCGAAAATTGCGGTAGGGTCGTTGACAGAAAGGCTCGCCCATAAATCCCTCGTGCCTTCAATTTCCCAAGAAACTACGTTGCACTACTCTATAGGTAGTATTATTTTGTCAATGCTATTACGGACTGATATTGCAACACGACTGATTCATTTCATCTTATTTAAAATCAAAAATCATTATTTTTGTCAAGTTTAATTGAAATAAAGATTGAAATTATCAAACATTTATTTTATTTGAACCAGTTCTTTATATAAAATCTACAACTACCTTATTATCTTAAAATAAAAAAAATCCTTATATCCTGGCCCGGCCGCGATTCGATAGAATTTAATTAGGGCACAAAATCGCCATTTCTAATTGTGCTATTATTGTGATGTAGGTATACTAATCTTTGGAACTAATAGTGTTTATAGTATTTGAGTTACTATACAAAAAAAGTCAAATATTTTGTAGCAGCAAAAATATCTACGTCGACAATGATCTAGTACTGGTTTGGAACTGGAATGGCTGTCTATATTATTCCAGTGCCGCTGGATTGGGTGAGCTGGAATGAAAAGTTGACGGTCTGCCGGGTTCACATTATTCCAATAGCATTCTAGTCCAGTGATTGGAAAGACCGTCAACTTTTCATTCCAGCTCACCCAATCCAGCGGCACTGGAATAATGTAGACAGCCATTCCAGTTCCAAACCAGTACTAGATCATTGTCGACGATGTGTTTCCAATCCAGCTACTCTTAAATTACTGGAGTAATTTAAACGATATGCTCCAGTCTAGCACTGGACTGGATTAGACTGAACTGGAATAATGTGAACCAGGCATAAGCCACAGTTAGCCAAATTATGTATACAAAGGGATATAGTTTCTTACTCGACCTATTAAAAAATCGTTCTAAGACAGCCTGGAACAATAGGAAGGTTCTATCGCCTATGTAAACATGTTGATAAGGAGTGGACTGGACTAGATCAGACCGCTGGATTACTGAACTGGAATAATGTGAACCAGGCAGTCTTTCCAGTCACTGGACTGGAATGCTCACTGGAATGGAAGCATTCCAGTGTCTGTTCACATTATTCCAGTAGCATTCCAGTACTGGATAGGATTGCTGAACAGGAATGCTACTGGAGTAATGTGAACCGGGCATAAAGTGTCGAGCGGCTGGCGGGGCGTACACGTACAGCCGTGCGTCAAGCGTCCAACGGCGTGCACTCAGGGTGCTTAGCCAAGTTGCCAATCGCTAACGCTTAATCGCCAATCGTAAACGAAAGGCAGCTGCCTGTCTTTGTCGCATTGATATGAAAGTAGGTATGACAGAGAGGCAAAACTACGGTACGCCACTATGCGTAAGCGATTGGCAACTTGGCTAAGCATCCTGGTCACGCGCATACGTTTGCATTTGTTTAACTTGAACGCCCCGCTCGAACGTCCAGTATGCGCTAAGTTTTCTTGCACGCAGCTTTCTGTTCCCTTAACTGCGCTTTGTATTGATCATCTATCACCAGTGCCCACTCTCGCCTGTCTACACCCACCTGCAACAAATATTATGTCACCCAAAATACGTGTTCGTGTCCTTCATAAATAAATGTCATAATAAGCTTGGCGACACTTGGCATGGACGGCGATCGCAGTAGATTTAAATAAGACATCGACAGACGCTGCAGCCCATTTGTCGGTTATCCCTTTGTCACCTCTTGTGACGTGACACCCAGTACACAGACGGGAAGAAATGAGCAGCTGAAAAGCTAAATATGGACAATTATGCTTCCTAAAATCTTTACAAGTACAGTACATGACGCGCACCTATCCCAACTCGTCATAAGCCGTCCGATATCGCTCGATGATCTCGAAGTTCTCTCGCGACAAGCTAAAGAGCTTTCAGTTGGTGACGGCCTCGGCGGTGACGAAGCGACGCCTCTGCTCAATCTCACCGATATTCTCGTCTTCCTCGTGATAAAGCAGCTCAAAAGTTAGCTTTTGAGCTGCGCCTGTGGTCGGTACATGTGTGGGGATACAGGAGCTCAAAAGATATGACCAGTTATTCTTCCTAAAATCTTTGCAAGTAGAAGTGGTGCACGGCGAAAAGAACTTGATAACTCGAGATATTTTGGCAAAGGAAAGAAATTTAATATGTGACAAGTTGAAGTTCAAATTTCTTCTACTTTTCATCTCGAGTTATCAAGTTCCACACGCCATGCACCGATATAAAGCACACCTTTCTCAATTCGTCATAAGCTGTCCTATAACGCTCGATGATCTCAAAGTTCTCTCGCGACAAGCTGAATAGCTCGCAGTTGGTGACGGCCACGGCGGTGACGAAGCGACGTCTCTGCTCAATCTCACCTTCCTAAAATCTTTGGAAAATCTTTTATATGATGCACACCTTTCTCAATTCGTCATAAGCTGTCCTATAACGCTCAATTATCTCAAAGTTCTCTCGCGACAAGCTGAATAGCTCGCAGTTGGTGACGGCCACGGCGGTGACGAAGCGACGTCTGTGGTCGGTCATGAGCGCGATCTCGCCGAAGTGCTCGCCATCCTCGAGATGGGTAAGCTCGCAGCCTGACTCGGTGTACAGCGCCACCGTGCCTTTGTTTATGAAGTACATATGCGCACCTGAAAATCGATCATTTAAAACTTGCCACTCACCTAGTACCTATGTTAATACTGAGTCAGAACAGCAGTGTTATTCACTAAGGAAACCGCCTTGCTGTCAGCGCTGTGTCAGCGCTGCGGCAGCGTCGAACCTAAAAATGGTATTCACTAATGCACTTTAAACGACACTAGCGCTCGGCGGCGTGAGCTGGAACTACACTGCGTCGAGAGTTACCGCCTACAGTTCGACGACGAGCTGTTCTACGTTAGTGAATACCGTTTTTCGCAGCGCTGCGCTCGACGTCGAAGTGAAGGCTGTCTCGTCGTCGAGCTCGTTGATGAACGCAGCGTCGAATGTTTGAATAAGAGAATAGCATAGCAGTAGCCGTACCAAGAGATGCGGCTTTACTTTCTATCCGGCTCGCTGGCGCCAATACGCAAGTACGAGCGGGATGGATAGAAAGTAAACGCGCGTTAATAACGTAGCGTTATCTCATGGTAGGGCTACTGTTAAGAGTTTCACGTAGGTACAGTCAAAGACAAAATACGGTGTACACAAAAATGTTCAAAAATATGTCCCACTGCACTCTAATTCTGAGTAGGTAATAAGAACGTCGTAACATATTTATGAGCGGATTCTTTCGATACTTATTTTTGCACTTGACTGTACTTGATGTAGGTGTTTGTTAGTGAGTTTTGATTGTCAATCGTCGCGCCATACAGAAGCCACGTACAAATAAATAGCACTGGACCCATAACCATGTAGGCTTATGATAGTACCGCGTCTGATCGTTTGTCGGCGTTGCCGTCACGTTCTAACTAGTATGCAAGTGCGCAAGTGACGTGTATCACGATAAATGGATAAAACGGGACCAAAAGCCACATGGTTTTATGTTCTTGTAATATTATTGGTAGGTACCTAAAACCAGATACCTACCTATCAAGTCTAAAGGGTTTTTCGTTTGGACTAGGATATAGAAATGTCACGGGAAAGAAGATTCTAGTTGGACTGAAGTCACAGACATTATTCCCACAGTTTCTCAAGATAACTCCAAAGGAAATGGTTAAGGACTAGCCAAGACGAGAAAATTAAAGCTTCAAGCTATAGGTGGGTCAAAATTATTTTCGTTGTCTTATTTTGTGTCCTTAAAAAACGTGACGCAGTGGTGATTTTTGTATGAGATGATGTTTTGTTTTCAATTTCAGATGTATGGAACTATGGATTAAAATCTAGCGTGAAAAAGAAATGCAAGTGCACCGGATTTTTTTAATATTAAACAGCAATTAAAAGCGTGACAGAGTGGTATGAAACATGACAACGAAAAGAATTTTGACCCAGGTACGAGTATAAGTAAATGTAGGTATTTTCCTTACCAATACTCTTAATCTTATAAATAATATCCCCCTCAATGAAGATTGCAAGCTGGAACTTGAGGCTGATCTCAATGAGAACTGCCCAGGGCAGCTGTTTGAGGAACGCCACCTCTCTCACCATGTGCCGCCCAGTGTGCATTATAATGTCTTCGTGCAGTCTTCCAGACACGCAATCCAGCATAGTGGATTCCTAGAGAAAGTGCGAAGATGGGGTGAAGAGAAATTTCTAGAAAGAGTCGCTGAGTTTGCGAAACGGAAATGTACGAGTATACGCGTCATTTGTGTACTTAACACTGAATGAATCAAGTAGACCGTCCACTATCACGTAGGTACCGGGCAGAGTTGGGCAAAAAGTAATATAATATTCCTTCCGATTACTTTTGTATGTGTAATTTGTAATAAATATTACAAAACACACATACAAAAGTAAAACCAGCGTGACTCGGGCGACCGTAACCATGGTAATAACAGACAGAATAAAGTTGATTCACCCAAATGTACTCCGTTGTCTTAACCTCTAACCCGCCCTGAGGCCTATTAAAAGCTCTCCTCAAACAAAAGAATTTCTTTTCTATTTCGAACACTATTAATTCAAAATTCGCTGGCAAATTTTATTGTATGGGCAGGTTATACAATCGTTGATGGCTGTCAAAGTGTGTTGGTGTTGGTCTTACCACAAAGAAGTGGGATCTGAATCGAATAGCATAAAACTTGAGGATCTTCTTCTTAATACTCGGCGGATAGCGCCTCTGGTTCAAGTAGGTCAGGATCTGATGGGACATCATGTAATACTTGGCTTTCGCGGACTGCGTCCCGAACAGGGCTAGCATGTATTTGAACGAACAGTGCAGGATCACGCACTACAAACAAAATAATTCTTAGGCTGGTTGGAGTGTCATGCGGACCAGCGCGAACCGCCCGCGCGGAGCAATATGTATGTATTGCCGTCCGCGCGGATGCCTCCGCGCCAGTCTGAAACGCGCCATCGATTCAATACATATTGCTCCGCGCGGAGAGATCCGCGCGGGCGGGTCCGCGTGACACTAAAACCAGCCTTAGTTTGCCGTGTGATGACGGCAGTAAGAATACATTTGTCATGTGTCGTAAGAGTTGACTAAGGGATTGAAGTATCACTGACCATTCTTTGATAGAAGATTGACGATGGGCAGCAGCGTCATCATAGTGGATGCACTAATATAGAACGAAATACTGTCCCATGGTTAGTGTATTTATCATTTGAAAAACTTTGCTTTAGGATTTTAGATAAAAACATGGTAATTTTACCCTCAATTTAGTTATATTTTTATTAGAATATTGAGCATCTACTGTTAATTTTTTTTTGGATTAACTAGCCCGATTAAGAACTAATAATAATCTTATTTTGATAATATTCTTATAAGCAATGTAGAAAATCACAAAAAACACATTTTTGTCTATCCTACAGTCTTTCGCGGAGGCCCGACTTTTGCATAACTTACAATAACATAATCGTAACCGAAGTGATAATATTAAAAACTTACTTGTAAATATAATTAAACAAAATTCACGAGTATTCAGTTACTATGAGCGACACGTTTTCGAGAGTCTAGGTCCTAGGACCTAGGTCTCCAATATCAAACACCGAGCCCGTGCTAACGCGTCGCGATAATGGAGACCTAGGCTGTAAGTTTAACTGTTTAATTCTATTTATAGGTATTAGGGTAAGTTCTCCAGTGAATTAACAAATCCAGTGAACGAACAAAATACAAGTTTTTTTCGTAAAATAAGTTTTCTGTACATTTCTACTAAGCGATATATTTTTTTTCGGGTAGGAATATGATTTGACAAGTTCTGGTAGCACTTACATCACCTCGTATGCATCAGTGTCCAAGTGGCGACGATCTAAAGTGGGCACGTTGCGCCGCGCCGGTTCATTTTTTATATGGAGGTGTTATAAGGATTGAGGTAAGCTTACGTTGTGTTTAATGTGTTATTGCGTGCGTTTCGTGCATCTCCCAGGTACAGTGCGTGTTTTTTTGAAACCGGAAGGTAATGATTATGCTATTAAAGTATAGTTTAATGTGATTTCGTTTCAAATAGTGGCTTTTAATCAAGTGTTCTATAACTAGAACTCAAAATGGCTTAAACCTAGTGACCGAACGGGGGAGTTCACTCACTTGAAATGCGTGATTTATTGTTTGTTCCATATCTTACGTTTTAGTGGTTGTTATAAGATTTGGTTTTCTTTGGATTTAATAGAAATATGCTGTCTAGCAAAGGGCCAGTGTTCGAACAATACTTGATATATTAAATTTTTAATGAACTACCGCAAACACAGTTAGTTCATTAATTGGATTGCGAAAACCAGTGAATGAACTATATCATTTATTTCGTATTTTGTCTGGTTTTAAGACATGGAAAGGTTAAAAAAATCGTTTAAAGAATTCCAATATGACCAAAAATCTCTCGACTAACCTCTAAAAGCTGTTGCATCTAGTGAACTATCAAGTGCCAGTTTTAATATCTCAAAATCAACGCTATTTAAATCACCGAAACTGTCCAAATTGATGCCACTGAAGAAACAAACATAGACAGATCTTTGGTTAATCAAAAGTATTCAAGTAGCACTTCATATGCAGAATAAGCCCAGTTTACTTTTTGACGAAAGGGACATATTAGGTCACTCTTCAATGGTAACTGAAGAGTTAATTGAACCTTCCCAGAATACGCAGAAATGTGGAACTGTAATTGATGTCGTTTAATTATGTTTATCGTTATTATGTCTCCTTAAAGTTCAAATTAAATTATAGAATATTACTAGCACTACCAATTGAAAATAGAGTACTTTTAGCACTATAATACATTATTTTTAAGGTAGTTCATTCATTGATTTAATTTGTTCATTTACTAGAATTTTGTGTTCATTCACTGGTGATTTTCCATTTTATTCCCTACAGTTAGCTATAATTTAAAACTGTGCAGCACTAATGCAAAATAAAATTGATTTTAGAAAACTACAATAGTGGTTTACTCTATAAGAACATTCATATTTAAACTTCATTATTGCTCCCAGCCACAAAAAATAAATTAAGTTGAAAATTTCCTTAAGTGTTCATTCACTGGAGCACTTACCCTATGCCTCAAATTAAAACCTACTTGTGCGATAATGAAGGAAAGTGTGGTAAATATTTCGAAGTCTCCGTCGTATTCCATGAGATGTAAGTTTGAGTTTTTTCTTAACATTCCAACTGCAAAAGAAGTAATTATATAGGTACATCATAATTATACCTAGCGTTGACAATTTCCAGAGAAAATCCCGTTTATTTCCTTTTCCGTTTTTTTTAGAAATAAATAAATTAATTAAAAAATTAAAAAACACGACTGCCGTTTTAAGCGAACTGAAAAGTAACAATTAATTGCAGTCGGGGAACCTCCATATACTCGTATTTATATTTTCCGCAATGAAAGGTTCCCCGACTGCAATCGAAACAAAATATAGTAAGTAATAAGACAAGTGCCAATTATTATGTAGATACGCTAACAAGAATTAACCTGAAAAAGGAATTATTTGTTACTTTTCAGTTCGCTTAAAACGGCAGTCGTGTTTTTTAATTTTTTAATTAATTTATTTATTTGAAACCTTTTAGTGAATCTGGAGATTCCTTAAAGTTGGTTAGAATTTCAAAAACCGATTTCGCAGAGGGCTTAAGCTTCACCCCGGGGGCCCGAGGAGTTCCCATTCCGCTAATTTTGGGCGAATACGAAGGGCACGCCACGTGAGGGCCGGAACATTACTGGAACGAGCTTAAATTTATGTTGAGCGAGTCCGGAGAGCGAGCTTCAGGGTGGGAAGCCGAAAACTGAGCTCGCGGAGGCCCCGACCTTCACTTCGAGAGCCCAAGCACGTAACTTGCAAATTTAAATCGAGACCGAAGGCCGAGCTGCGAGAAAATTGAACTACGATGCTTCTTCAAATACCCCAGCATCTAAAAAACCGACATCCGCGTAGGGCCCAAGGTACGACGAGCGAGCCCACATGGTACAACCGTCCCTCCCAACTAATTTAATAATCGAACCGGAGGGCCAAGCGTGCAACGGTTCGCTTCGAACTCCAACGAAGACTTAACGCCGAGCTCCGCGTAGAGCCAAAAGCGGCACTCAGAGGCGCGCTAGTTCACGAGGCGGAAGGCCGAGCCGCTAAAACCCAGCACTACCACATCAGCCGACGGAATAGTGTAACGTTAAAATGGATCCGACGATCGTTTCAACAACCTGCAAAGGCCGTAGGACGAACTCCGCGTAGGGCCGAAGGCCCGAATCGTTCCTTAGAGAAGCGCTGGTTTGCGAGGCCAAAAGCCGAGCCCCCAGCCCGGACCACCGGGATCAGAGGCACAGACTGGAGCGTAACTATTGGGGTGCTTCAAGCGCAAGTCCGATTGTGGGAGTCCCGACGAGCGAGCCCAAGCGGTACAACCGTCTTTCTTAACTGCCTTAACAATCGAAGCCAGAGCCCAGCGCTAACACACTACGTGATGGAATGGAGTAACATGAAAACGAATCGGAGATCTGCAGACCCGACGATCGTTTCCACAACCTGCGAAAGCTGTAAAACTTGCTCCGCGTAAGGCCGAAGGCCCGAAGTGTCTTGCAAGCTACCAGAGCCCAGCGCTCCTTCGCTTTACAATGGAAAAGTAGAATTAGAACGAATCTCAGGGCCGCAGGCCCGAAAAATTTTTTTGAGAAAATGCGAAGGCTGAAAATGCATAGGGCCGAAGGCCTGGAGTGCTGCCACCCAGCGCGCTTGCCTGCGAGCTGCGTGAGACTCAAGTTTCCAGGCCAACCTGCCTTCATTCATACCAACTCCGCTGCGCAAATGTTAAGCGCAAATCTGACCCTGATCTGACCAAAAACCAACGGCAGAACGTTCAAAACCTTGCCCCCCCCCCCCTTTAGTGTTCCTCTCCAGCACCATAATTATGTCTGACTATGCTCGTTTTCTAGTGACGATGACGTTGTTGTACCCATTGTTTGCTTAATTACTAATTTGACATTTAACAAAAATTGTAGGCTCATATTTTGGATGAAAAAAACCGACCCATATTAAAAGTCTCTTATCTCGCAAACTACGTAGGTACATATAATTAATATATTTCAAGATATTAATTATTAAGATATCATATTGTTAAGATATTTCAAGTTTTAAATTTTATGCGCATGTTACAACACGTATAGCAATTTTATATGGCTACAATTGCTATTGTGATTGTATTTTAGGGACATTCCTGATATGCGAACCATATCGTACGTTATTTTGACAACCTCCGTAGCCTAGTTGGTAGTGACGCTGCCTACGAAGGTGGAGGTTCCGGGTTCGAATCCCGGCGAGGGCATTATTTGTGTATTTATGTATCACAAATATTTGTTCCTTGGTCATGGCTGTCTATGTATTTAAGTATCTATATGTATCTATCAATTATATATATCGTCGCCTGGTACACACATCACAAGCCTTAATTGAGCTTATCGTGGGACTAGGTCGATTTGTGTAAGATGTCCCAAGATATTTATTATTTAGATATTTATTTATATTTTTTGATATTGTATTTTGGCCATTCTCGGCAACGCTGGCCTAATACTTGTTGGGAACTTCTCATACATCCTTGAATTTCTTCGCAGATGTATGCAAGTTCCCTCACGATGTTTTCCTTCACCGTAAAGCACTTTTTGTACAGTACTGGACTAAATGTTAAGTTCACACCACGATTTTGATACGAAATCGACTGTTTGGGCTATCATTTTTCCAGCATTCAAGTCGACACTTATTTCCAACTAATATAATTAGGACTGATTATTGAGCTATTTCTTATTAATTAACCGTTACTTTCGAACAGTTCAGACAACTGAGGCAGCTGTGGCAGCTTTTGGTAGTCATGTCATCATCAAAATATGACAACTTCACTTGCCTATGAATTATTATCGGATCCAACGTATAAAATTGTTCAGATTCTATGGGAAATTAATATTAACTAGCTCTTGAAATTTTACTGCTAACACTGAAAAAAAAATATCGCCCGAAAGTTTATTTTGTATCGCAATCATGGAGTGCACTTAAACTTTTGACCGGTACTGTATAATTGTATATCAAACGATATATCGTATATAAGTTTTATTTGAAAAACTCAGCCGGGGATTGAACCCACGACCGCTGCGTAGCAGCCGTGCAATTTACCCCTTGACCACAAGCGCGTACATACAATCTATCTGTTTCATACACACTTAGCGTTCAAGAAGATGTGTCAAGGGTGACAGTCCTGTCACGGCTCAGGCATTGAAGAAAAACTTCAATAGTGCGATGTAGAACATTTCGAGTTTTCTTTTCAAACATATACTTAAACATATAACTTGTATATATATTTGCAATCGGCATACAAAATGCTTTAATTTGATACCCAAATCATAGCATTTAGATGACACATTATTCTTTGCGCTTTAATTGTATTTTAATGAACCTGGCTTTTCTAGAATAAGTAACAAACATATAAGTTATATACATATTCGTAATCGTTGTTTAAAGCTCTTCATTTTGATACCAAACTCGATAGATTTCTTTCATATTTATTTTTTTGGTTAGATAGAATATTGAATTTTTAGGCCGCCATATTGTTTTTAACGTGACGTCACACATCCTATGTTACCCGCGACGTCACGAGGATTCTAATGATACCTTACACCATTAAAAACGGTTAAGCGGTCGCGAAGATCTGCGCGTTTAAAGAAAATATGAAACATACATAGGGGCTGAACACATATACTCTCCTTTTGGCAGTCGTGTAAAAAACTATGAAAAATTCCACTGTCATTTTCAACACTAAAGCACTTTTTATTAAACTCTCGTGACAGTGACAATGATTATTTCTCTAAAAACCTAAGAAAACGAAAAAAGTAATGTTTCATAAATTCCCGAAAAAAAAAATTTGGTTTTGTCTGACATTTTCTACGGTAACTATACCCTGTCCCACAACTTCTGGCAGTAGGAAAAGGCGAAAGACAAAAAACACGCTATGAGTACCTAGTATAACTGATAAGATACCTATAGATATGTATGATTATTAGGCTACCCTTAGGCCAGCCGTACACCTGTAAGTTCTTACGTAAGTTATAGGGACTGAGCTATACCTACTAAGGAATGAGATAGTGATATATCACTATATAGGTATAGCTCAGTCCCTATATAACTTACGTAAAAACTTACAGGTGTACGAGCGCTCTTACATTACACCTGTAAGTTGATACGTAAGTTATAGGGACTAAGAAATGAGATAGTGATAATTATCTCTCATTCCTTTGTAGGTATAGCTCCGTAGGGACGACCTACAACTTAGTAATCAGGGTCGCGTTTAATAAAGTTACAATTTCGCTGTTTGCCTCTCTTTCTAGCCAATATGTGCGTGCGTTAGAGAGGCGAACAGCGAAATTGTAAATTGTAACTTTATAAAACGCGACCCAGGTGTAATCGCGACCTTAGAAGTGCAATTCTCGAAAAGGGTTGTACGTTGTTTCATAGACAACATTTTCGCAGAAAATTGGTTCATAGAAAATGTTTCTCGTATTTTCATTTCA
>JALPQI010004110.1:0-68871 GCA_025490895.1 Thaumatotibia leucotreta | reverse complement strand
AGCATAAATTTTTTTTATGTTGAAATTAAAATGTATTGTCACCCTACTAATGGTTTAATCTGAAAAGTGTAATACCTCTTTTCAAACTATCAGCCACAGAAACTTAAAACATAAATGAGCAATAACCACTCACATGCTTTAATTTTTGCGATAGACTCTATTCCTATGTAAAATAAGAGCGATGCATGGCTGATAGTTTGAAAAGAGGTATTAAACTTTTCAGACTAAACCATTAGTAGGGTGACAATAAATTTTAATTAAAGTTTAATTTCAACATAAAAATTTGTTATGCTAAAAAAAAACTTGGTTCCACTTAAGTACTACATAAACGTGACCGCCGTCGATTACTGAATTAGAAAAATGGGTTCCTGTTCACCGATTAAATTCCACCGTGTATAATTATCTACATGCTCAAAAATCGAATACCATACCTAATGAGAAGAGCCGTGTCGAATGAGAGATTCCTGTGCCCAGCTATTTTTTGAAATATGATGCTTACCTGAAAACAAAAATTACTTGTTAAACTTAATATTCACTTCATCAACTTTTTAATACAAGTTAAATACAATGTTGGTTTTTTTTAATGTAGTAAATAATAGCCGTTTATAATATTATTTTAAGATTCGGGTAATTCGCGTAAAGGTGCATTCAGACCAATAGAGCATTCGCTGTTCTATCCCCCGCTCTACGAAATCAACCAATCACATTTTGTGTAACGATCGAATTTCATAGAGTGGGGGGTTAGAATAGCGAATGTTCGTTTAGTCTGAATGCACTTTTATATGAAACCTTCGAAATTCATTACCTTCGACGTTTAGGGTTCCATTCTGAGACTAGCATTGAAATTTCCGGAGAAAACACATCTCTTTCTGATTCTTTCGGAAAAAACAAAATTAATATTTTTCACTTTAATTATCAACTTAAACTAATGTAAATTAGGTCTAATTTTCTTACAAAAGGGGAACACGATGTTATCTAGAAAAAATCGATTGAAGGAGATGGAAGGAACGTCTGTGACAATGAGTATTTCTTTATAAACTTAAAAATAACCAAGGTTGTATAAATCCCCGATAATCTTTTTTCCACATTTATTTACATCGCTATCAGAGACCAAGAATGCAATACCGTATAAAAAGATAATTTTGGAAATATTCGCAAATTCCATTTCGATATATAAATTGTGAATACAGTGATATTTGAAATCAGTAACATGTTTATGGGAAAAAAATTGTGTGAAAGGATTCATAGTATACTGTGAATCCTTTCACACAATTTACTACTGGGTAATGTAGATCGAGTCAGATCGACCTGTAAAATGTGCTGGGTGCAACGTCATTCTCACGAGACGATTTCTAATAAATCCGTACCAGTAGCAGTACCATGACTTTGCAAGTATCGGTAACATTAGGTTTTACTCGATACGTAAAGCAGGCCATCGCACTCGCTCCAATATGTCAGTGCGAGCGCGTTAGAATGCATTACGTATCGAGTAAAACCTAAAGGTGCGTTTAAACCAAAAGAGCATTCGCTGTTCTAGCGCCCGTTCTACGAAATCAACCAATCACGTTTTGTGTACCGATCGAAATTCGTAGAGTGGGAGGTTAGAACAGCGAATGCTCTTTTAGTTTGAACGCATCTTAACGTATTCTTTACTTTCCACTCATGGTACGGCTACAGGAGTGCTACGCCACGCGTGCTACGAATTTGAAATAGCGTTACGCCGTAGCTGAAGATTACCGCTACGCTGCAGAAAGGTTTCAAAACTTTGACCTTCGCGTTTAAAAGGTCCCGTGGTCACGAGTACTAAAAATGTCATCATAATTTCAACCATAAAATGTCTGCTACAAAGGTCTCCCTCAAGGATCTCAACAACGAACGGCCAATCGCCGCCCTCGATCAACAGTTTCCTGCTACCTTAAAGAGATCGTCAGTCAATTGAGTAGGTGGACGACACCGTATTGGAAGACGCGTGGTCAAAACTCAAGAATATTTCTGCCCGTAGGTAACTGTTTTAGATATGACAATGTCAAAATAAAGCCTATCTTAAGAAATGTCTTGCACCATTCATTACTAGCGGTCGGATCTATGGGTGCAAAACTTTAACAAAACTTCAAACTTGACACATGGGAACACTTGAAACAAGAAAAATAGTAAAAATACAAATATGATTGAAAAATCTGTATCCAATTTTATTTCCTATCTCGGAATCTTAAACTTACAATATTTGGGTGTGTAGACATGTATATTTTATACATACGAGTATATATTGTATGTGCTCTTTTATGTCCAAGTTTTGTTAAAGTTTTGCACCCATAGTTCCCTAGTTTTGCACCCCTATTCATTACTTAAATTGAGGAAGGCAAATTTAAAATGCAAAATAGTTAATGTGGATTTTAAGTTTGTACTTTTTTATTTACACATCACACATCATCCTGTCTCAGGCCACTGCTGGATGTAGGCCTCTCCTTTTAGGTATGCATGTGGACGCATTGAGAGTTAAATGCCTACAATTGCCACGCTGGGCAAAGGAGTTGGCAAACTAACATTTGATAGTATCCTGTGCCTGCCTGCGACGCCGGGTCATCCTATCCCGTACCTATCGTGAAATATACTAAGCAAAAAGCTTCAATATACTAATTTACAAATTGAAGCTTTCAGCAAATTTTGAGCTTTCAAAGTCTGCCTGTAAACGAGTTATTAGCTTCGTACTAAAAAGGTGGCACGTCACATAGAATAAAAAATGTTGGAATTGAATTCTAGTCGCACTTATAATTCAATTATTATTTCATTCGATACGTAGTGGTATAATTGAAACTGACTAGTTTATAGGTTTCTAGGTCTTGTAATAATCATTAAGGGCATTGAATAATAATTTAACAGATGGTATGAATACAACATTTCCCTGTTTGTGTGGATAGAATTTATATTGAGCATTAAGAAAAACTGCCCAATTTTTTTTTGTTACTTTTTGTCACAGTTGCGGTTGCCTTGGTTACTTTTTAAATCGCTGTTTTAGGAGTACATATCATAAAAGGTCGGCCATTATATACATGTAGTGTTTTTTTTAGTAAATAGTTTTCTGTGCCTTTATCTTACCGTAAAAAAGAGAACGGATTATATACCATGTCATCAGCCTGTCGTAGTACGGTGCTGGAAGTAGGCCTCTCCTTAACCATGCGTAATTCAGTAAGAATACATCTGCACGGCGATGAAAAATACATCATTATCATCATCATCATGATGAAGAACACATCTGGCCTCTATACCACAAAACTTTACAAGCGTACAATTCTACAAAATTGTCAACTTTTTGTATGGGAATTTATACAATTTTGTAGAATTGTACGCTTGTAATGTTTTGTGGTATACCACCACTGGTCTGTACTTTATTGTTACAGCCATTAAGCCATTGTGGGCTAAACACTAATTTATACATATGTAATCGAAAACATTATATACCGACGTTGCAGTGGCAAAAGATTTTATTGTTAAAAAATACTTCAATATTAATATCCACGAAAACGAGAATACGTTTAAAAAGGCAGCTGCCATTTCTTCTCAACAATTAAACTTTTCTAGAGCTTACTAATCGCAATATCGATACATTCCGACACAATTTCCCATAACGACTCCTAATCGTGTTAACTACGGGAACTGTCAGCCGGCGCGGCTAATGTCCCTAATGGCGGAAACGCAAGTGACATTTCACGGACTGCGGCGGAAATTGCTTGCATCGGGCGGGACATACATGGGCTGCACATTATAGGATGATGCACGGTGTGTACCGAGAAGAAGTTTCATAAGTTACGAAACTTCCATAGCCACTCAATTGCTTTTGGTAACTGTGGTTAACAGCTGTCTCTCTTATTTTACATAGGAATAAAGCTCAACTAAAATTTCATAGCAAATGACTGGATAGAGAATGTTCTCGGGAATCTAAATTTAACATATAGTCTAATTAATCTAAGACCGTACTATTTAGTTGACCGACTTGTGAGTTATACTTGTTTGTTTACTTATTTGCGATATAAAACAATCATTTATAATACATTTTTATAAATTCTCATGGAAAAATTCTCAATGGGAACTTAAATATTATTAAATTGTTATGAAATTTCTTGGAAGCTTTCGAGTATGTTTCTGCAATTTAACACTTTCATTGTCAACGAGTGCTACGCGCTACGCTCGTAGCCGATCCCGTGATTTTTCCGCTTTGTAGCGAAAATGGACCTCCGCACAGAACTCCCCTCGAGAGTTCCCGGCGCACAATGTATTGAAAAATATTCTGCAACTTGTACATTGCTATGCATGGACTTCGTAGCTCAGTCGGTAATGACTCTGCCTACCAAGCTGAGACGCTGGGTTCGAATCCTAGTGAATCCCCTTTGCGTATTTATAACAAAATAATTAATTCCCCAGTCGTGGTTGTTTTCGCAGGCAGAGCAGACCAACTTAGTCATGGAAGCCGTCAAATCAAATGTTATTTAATTTAATTTATGTATGTCAGTTTTTTTACAAGTCCAGCAAGTCGCACTGTTGGGCAAGACCTCTCTCTCACCATCGTCTCTCTCCTTCATCCACTATCGGTTCTTGCTTTGAGTTAAGGTGCATTTAGACCAAAAGAGCATTCGCTCATTCTATCCCTCACTGTACGAAATAGACGAATCACGTTTTGTGAACGAACGAATTTCGGAGAGTGGGGGATAGAATGAGCGAATGCTCGTTTGGTCTAAATGCACCTTTATGCGGCACCTATACCGTTGTTTAAGATTACTCATGACGTTTATTTTTAATCTGCTCACATTTTAATATCATCCTATTGTATACAGCGTGTGTATTTGATACGGGCAAATATTTTAATAGCGATTAATATCGGACCTAGGGAATCTGTTTACATAAATTTCGTTAAGAAATTAAGGTATTTTTTTCATACAAAATAATTGAGCACGCAATGTATTCATCCACTGGTAGCCACGTTACTTAAAGTAGTAGACATAAGTATCTAAACATCCTACGAGTGTCATGTCAGTTGGACGGCATACATTGCTGCTGGGTTGCACTTTAGAAAAATCATTACATCTAATTAACAACAAAATTTAACGAAATGATTGTCCTGTACGATTCGTAGGATCAGATATTACAGCTGGATTAATTAGTCCCCCGTATAAAATACACACGCTGTATAAGTAATTTTTTAGTACAGATGGTGACTTTTTTAGGCTCTAGTGCGAGAAGTGGGTCATTTTACGTCAGGTCCAAAACTTCGGAGGGCTATCTGTCCTAAAAAACGTCTACCAGACACGAGCAAAAACGAAATTCGTAACTACAACTCGTGTCGATTTAAAACACTCCCTATCAGTCGTGTTTTAAAACATCGCCACTCCTTTCGAATTTCATGTCTTTCGCATTTGTGTCGTAATGTAATTGTTGAAGTAATTTTAAATGTGAGGTTATTTTAATATCCTTCTTATCGTATTAGCTTTGGAGGCAGATAGTGGAAATGGCCACAAGTGACATTTCGCGGTTGGATTGCAGCGGAAATTGTATGCGCGTCGGTGGCGGGCGGAACATTGCATGTGCACATTTCCCGTGTCCCATGAGCTGTGTCGTTTATTACCAGACTAGCCAAGCACATTTGCGAAAGAAATCTTTCTTAACGTGAAACTAATACACATCGCGCTCGTTCGGTCAAAAACGTTTCAAAAGCATGACTAAGTACAATGAATGATATTACATAGTATAAAACAAAGTCACTTTTTCTGTCGCTATGTCCTTTTGTACGCTTAAAACTTCCATACGGATTTTGATGAGATTTTTTGGAAGGAGAAGAGGAAGGTTTTTATGTAAGTATAGTACCCGTGCGAAGCCGGGGCGGGTCGCTAGTATTATATAAATCCCTTGGAACATCTTACACAAGTCGACCTAGTCCCACGGTAAGCTCAATTAAGGCTTGTGATGTGGGTACCAAGCGACGATATATATAATAGATACATGTCGACACTTAAATAGAGTATAATAGACAGCCACGACCAAGGTAAAATTATTTGTGATAAATAGAAACACAAATATTGCCTTAAAGATTGACTAGTCTGTTTTGATTTAAGGTGTTAATTAAAATGACAAATTCGTGTGGATTGGTTCCTGTTCGCAGAACTACCTGCAATTGTGATACTAAGTAAGAACTTGCCATTGTACCAGAAAAAAATCACCTTATAGGTATAAGGATTTTTTAAATGAGGACCCTAGTTATTCAGGCATAGTCATACTTTAACTGGGAGACTGTTGTTATGTTAGACGGATACATATATACTTAAGTAGTGGGCGCACAAAGAAATCAACAACAACCTCACAAGTTACTCTATGAGGCTGACAAGTTACGCATTTATCAATGGTTAATACCCAGAAGATTACGTTGAAGAACGAAAGGGGTTGTCCAGCAGTGGGACACATCAGGCTCTTAAATAAAACAATTCTTACTCAAGATTTACTCGAATCTTAAATAACATGATCGGATTTACCTGAGCGCCGCCCTAATGGACATGCCCTAATCTGCTACCTGTCGATTTAATTTCCCGGGTGGAAATTAATTCCTCTCATTATTTCCCGGTCAAATTATTCTCCGTCTGAAAAATACGCTGCTCGTATCCACGCATTTATTGGCTAAAGGGCACAACAATTTATAATTTTTCATCCGCCATATTGACATCTGAAAATGTCCTTTGTTCGACACCCGTGTTCGACCTTTTTTAATTACGTATAGTGATGATATGGCAAATATGTAACTGTTATTTTAATGGGAGTTGTTGTTACTATTTAAATTATAAAAATAGTAAATATGCTTAATGATTATTATTACGTGTTGTGATGGTGAATGACGGCTACTTTTAAAGGGTTTGTTATAGCGAGGGTGACATTTTTATGATTTTTTACTGAAATAATTATAGTGCTGATAAAAGGCATTTTTTAAACCAATAGAAATAAGGTAAGTAAACAGTACATGTCATATTATTTATAAGTTTTCATGATAGCACGATCATGTAAATAATCTTACGTTAAATAGTTATATATTCGCTGTGTTCTTAGTGTGTTTAATAAAAAAATGTTTCGAGAAATTTTCATCTTATAAAATATTTTTATTTTAAATAAATACTCGTATATGTTTTTATTGTAATTAAATTAAATACACTTTTGCCTTATATTTCTTAAAAAAATAGCCTTGTAGTAGTTAGCCTTGGTTACAAAGTTGCCGTTAAAGTGTGAGTTGTTCAAATTATTTAATGTCACGAGCCTACATAATACAATACAGAATGGTGCCCCCTTGGTCTCTACCCGTAGGGGATTGAATATATTAATAACGTACCCTTAGGCGGATTTTCATGAATATTTCCACGGCCATTCGAGATATTATAGAAATTATGGCGGCAATTTTTATCCCCATATCTGCAGGTAAAACGGCTACCGGATATAAAACATACTTAGAGAATCAATTTGGATTGTGGTTTTATGTAAAAAAAAAAAATATCTAATTGAATTTCAACTATTTATCGGGAGACATAATACTTGCAGTGCAGATATATTTAGTACAGTCAAGTGCAAAAATATGCATCGAAAGAATCCTCTCATAAATATGTTACGACGTTCTTAATACACAGAAATTAAGTGCACTGGGACATAAGTATTTTTGAGTATGTTTGTATACTTTATTTTGCCTTTGACTGTACCTACACGCCGCGCTACATGCGTGCCGTACATTTAAATAATCACCAAATTTAAAATTTAAAATAAACCGACTTCAACTGATTACTACAGGATCCATCATCAGAACCCGACTTGGCAATAGGACCATCTCGGTTTATACTGAAGTCGGTTAAAAAAAGAATTATCGCAATCGGTTGACGTGGTATCGAGTTATTCGTCCATTTGTCGTGCCCATGGTTAATGCAAATTTAAGACTTATCAAGCTACACTCAAAGACAAAATAAGGTGTACACTAGAATGTTCAAAAATATGTCACAGTGCACTCTAATTCTGTGTAATAAGAACGTCGTAACATATTTATGAGCGGATTCTTTCGATACTTATTTTTGCACTTGACTGTACCTAGTTACTGTATGTATTTTCTAATTGGACCGAGCCCTATCGTTCTAATGGATTGCGAACAAAGAAATTGTCACTAGAACAAAGGCAAAAATCGATTGAGCAAATATTTTATGAAGTCTTATCTAGTACAAGGACCACATTTCTGTACGTGTAGGTACTAGTGTAGGTGGATTCATTGGAGCTGACATTAATCGATCGAACAAGTCACAGAAACTATGTGGATGTCAAAATGGCTGTAGGAATTATTTTCCTAAAAATACTAACAAATATTCAGGGTGTCAGTCTAATACGGGCGAAGCTCTTAACGGAGGTTACTTTAGGATATAATAAGTACATGCATATAACTTTTATTTAAAATTAGAGCAAAAAAATATCAATACAAAATAATTCGGCGCGCAATGTAGAGCAACACTCTCAAGTTAAACGCTCATTGACAGCTAATTTCAAAAGCAGATGACATAACTGCCATATCAATTATTAACAAATGTTTGTACCTACATTGCGGTTCCGAAATCTGTAAAAAAATATGTGGGGTCAAAATTAAAAGTAACTTAACACCTTCCCGGACACTCAACGCCTATAGACGTGATTCAATTGTTCTTTCTATTGTGTCTGGAGTAGTGTCCGTGAAGGTGTTAAAAAGACCTCGACCATGATCACACTATTGAATCCCATGCCTGGTTTAATTTATTGCCCTTATTAGATTTACACACGGTATCTCGTAAATCCTTTTTTTTTACTACCATTATATTATTAAAATTTATCAAAAGGAATCAACCCCATTCTTACTCACAGTAAATCTATGCCTACGTTTCATAAGACTTGACGATGAAGCACAAGTTAATAAATTACTATTACTAATACTTATCACAGCACGGCTAGAAAGGTTCTCAATAAGCATAAATCACACAGCCGTAAAGGGTCCGCACAAAAGCAACATTATTACATTTATTTATCACCTAAGAGAACACTTCAATCTAGGCAGGTCGTAGATCAAAGTCAGTAGGTACCTAGATTTTCTATTTCCATACATTTGATGGATACCTCTGTCGGTCAAGAGGTGACCGCAAAGACGAACATGCCTAACCAAATGCTATTCTCAATCGTATAAGATAGAAGCAATCCATCTAAGCCCTCAGGGTAGGCAGCGCATAGACGATTTTTTGGTCACTATGTCCATGGGCCTCAGTTCCTGCTTTCCATCAGGTGGGCTGAGAAATCAGTTGTCTACCTTCGTCACATAAAAAGATAAGCCATAAATAATAAATGTACGATAATGGCAGATACGTACGAAAAGTCACGTGACCATTTTCATACATTATTATGGTCACGTGACTTATCGTATACGATTGCAGAATGGTATCTTGGCTAGGATATTATTTTTTAGTGTTGGTTCATTATTTTTGATTAATTTATAACAAAGTAATTATTTTCGTAATGTATGGGGCTTTCTCCACTTTCAAAAGTGTGCAACCTGTAAACGTTATCCAATCTCAATAAAATTTTAAATATATCATTTTTATATCAGAGAAACTTAGGGCGTGAGCAAAGTCAGAGATAATATCACAATTTTCAAAAATGAACCACTCTAATACCTATCCTTTTAACACCGTTCACTCCCTTATTCTTTTTTTAGGTCAGTATTACATGTGAGTTCTTACGTAAGTAATAGTGACAGAGCTTTGCTAAAGAATGAAAGGCGAATATCACTATCATATTCCTTAGTATAGCTCCGTCCCGCGTCCCTAACAGGTGTATACAATGGCCAAAAAATAAGTGCGTTCCCTCTACCTCAGAATATAAGTCTCAACTCAAAGAAGCGAGGCGTGAACGCGGGCTCAGTGCTTGATAATGGAGACCTAGGCTCTCCGAAACATGCCGCGCGTAGTAAATAAATACACGTGAGTTTAACCGTTTAACTATATTTATCGCTTATAACATAACCTATCTATCCCAGGATCTCTACCCCACACCAATCTCATCGCAATATCTCCTGAATACATTAAACCTCTGAAGAGCTCCCTTTCACGAATATACGGTTAAGTTTCTGTTGAACCATCGTAAAATGCAATTTAAATATACCATTCAAGTCATTAACTGGAACCCCTTGCATAATTAAGTTTGTGGTTGTTATTTTTGCGGAAAAGCGTCGTATTTTCGTTAATTACTGTATTTAAAAAGCTTTCCTTAGCTTGCTTTAATTTTAGATGCAGTTTGCAGAAAATGCACTATTTATTCAACAAATTACAAATTTTAATTTGCGCCTTATTCTTCTGTCATATTTTAATGAATAAGTACCATAAATCCCCTTTCCCTCTCTTCGCCTGAGCTACATACCTATCTCCGCCTAGTGTAAAAGGTTGTAGTTGTCGCCTTGTTTTGGGGCAAACTGCAGCCGCTAGGTTAATATAAACTGCTTAAGTACCTGAAATTTAGTAATTTTCTGTACGATCTACCCAAAAAAAAAGAGACTACAATTTTATTACTTTGATATGAATCGGAATATTTAGGTACGTAGGTACGTTACACGTATATTCAATGAACTGAGTATCAGATATTCTGTGAAAATGGAATTTGCAACACTGGCAAAATTTTCTGGTAAAAGAAAAGACAGATTCTTCAAATTTACTTGGCAAACACGCCGTAATTATACTTATCATGAAAATTACCATGTTAGCTTAAAAATACTTCTAGTTTTTATACCAGGCGAAGATAGGTAACCCAGGCGAAGACAGAGCTTATAGTATAGAAACTTTGTGCAATTTTATACGAAACAAAACTTTTTCCCTGTGAATTTCACGAGGTTTAACGTCCAGGACAATAAAAGTAGCAATTTGTCTCCGTTCCTCAAAATTGAATCTCGTGAATCGGCCATCATGTCGCTTTGAGTAACACAACAATACATTGTAAATTAAATTTAGACTCCGGCTTGCAAAACGTTATTCGAAATTGCTACTTTGTTTGCATGCCCTGTATTTTAGTTCTATTTTAAACACTCACAATATGTACAAAATTATATTATGTAGGTTCAATACTAACCAAATGTGAGGAAATTTATGTGAAAAGATCTGAACATTTTTAAATACCGTAATCCCTATAGAACATGTCATATAGTACAAAATTAATGAAGACATATTTAATTGTCTTAAAAAAATATTTTACTATTTGTTTGTATAATTATTTATTAATAATTATTTGTTCCTTACTACCAATGTATACGCAATCAATCAAATTACATTTTTTTGTTGACGTTTGAAATATAACGATGAAATGAATGTTGGGTGGTATTTTACAACATTTTACAACTTTTATATCATGACAGGATATGAAAGTTGGATTACTAACAATAACATTTCCATGCCTTGAAGTATACTTACGATAAGCTTTAAAGTAATAAATGTACAGAAATGGTCACATTATTTTTCGTTCGAATATCGCATACGATTGCAGAATGTTATCTTGTCTAGGCCTGCAAGTCTCTTCTTTGAGCGTATTGCAATGTTTTATGCATACAATTTTAAAACGTAGTCTACTTCTTAAGACAATCTCATATTAATATCTCGAATAAATAGAAAAACTTGGTTCAATCCAACCAAAAGTTTACACAGTGTACCGGTTCAGGGCGATAAAAAACCAATTTGGCTGCTCTCCTCAAAATTCAATCTCGTGAAACGGCAATCACGACGCTTAGAGGAACACAACAATACATTGTTATGCCATTTGGACTACGCGCTGCAAAACATGCTTAAAAAATCTCCTTTATGTTAGTTAAAATGAATTGGCGTTATTTTTCAGTGGTTGTATTTTTTATGCGGTCAAAATAAAAGATAAAATGTAACTAACTAAACATAGCCAGAAAACATACAATTTTAAAGGAAAATCCTACCATAGAATAAATTTATTCTCCGGCCGAAGTGCTTAATCAACCTGGAAACGCAACTGGACATTTTACGAGCATCGCTCAGCCAATGATACGTTTTCTAGATCTTATGTCCAGGGTACAAGGTCGAAAGTTGTACAGAATAAACGTTATAAAACTGAACAGTTTGTTGATTTAGGCTATGTTTACTTTACAGGTAGTCTAGTATCAACTTTAAAAGTTTTCCCTTTACATAGAGACAGGGTGAATTTCGAACTTTCAGTAGAGTTTTTGAGCAAATGAATATAATGCATTTAAATGTAAGGGTAGCGTAAAATAATTCTTGTAGACCAAATACGAAATGTAAAAGTAGTAATCTTCTTGCGACCACGGGCGTAATATTTTCCGAAATGTGTGAAATAATAAATGTAAGTTTATACGATAGCGTGTACATTTTGAGTAATTGTGAATATTTTAATCATGGGGTCATGAGAAAATCTTACATAAATCGACTTAGTCCCATAGTAAGCTGAATTTTATTAAATAAAATAGTGTAGGTAGCAGATAGATACGTATACTCACAAATATTTAAATACATTCAAAACAACCATTGCTAAGGAACAAATATTTATGATAGAGATGTCGCAAAGGTCTTAACTGAGATTTGAACCCGGAACCTCCAGCTTCGTAGAATAGATGTGGTCTGACGTAAGTTTCATTAGTGATTAATGACTATCGTTCTCTTAACAGAACTTCTAGAATTTCAAGAGGCCATTTAGTTCCACCTGAGTAAGCCCAAAAGATCTTGAGGCGTACTTCAAAGCGAATTCTCGAACGAAAACATATAACAGTTTTAAAATCCAGTTTCCACCACAAACAAACGCCTGGATTGAACATTTTACAAGTGAGGAGCATTTTTCAATCGCCACAACAAACAGACCGTAGATCCAGATCATGGCAGTCGTGCTGTTTGTATAAATAAACGGAGTGCAAACAACGTATCATTCCACTCGCAAGAGTAACGTAAATAAATACATATCACGATATAACCTTACACAGCCGCATGGTGACGGCAGTGAGGATACATTTGTCACCACCCCAAATTTTCCCGTGGGTATCGTGTGAGTCGACTAAGGGATTAAAATGTCAATTGAAAGATTGATGTTGGGCTGCATCATCATCATAAAGGGCACAGATACACTACTTCTATAGCCAACTCGCTTTCCCAGCGTGGCGATTATGGGCATTTACCGTCCTAAAGGTCTCTGCCCACTAAACCGTACAATATCATGACCGTAGCATGAACGTATCAGACAAAAAACTATTCTTTGTATTGAAAAGTATGAGACCGTGTTGGCCGGCGCCGAAACATCCTAGTGGGCATAGTCT
Source organism: Thaumatotibia leucotreta (assembly GCA_025490895.1). Taxonomy (NCBI): domain Eukaryota; kingdom Metazoa; phylum Arthropoda; class Insecta; order Lepidoptera; family Tortricidae; genus Thaumatotibia; species Thaumatotibia leucotreta. The sequence goes on along the minus strand of JALPQI010004110.1, from coordinate 55,523 downwards.
CATACTTTTCAATACAAAGAATAGTTTTTTGTCTGATAAGTTCATGCTACGGTCATGGTATGGTACGGTCTAGCGGGCAGAGACCTTAATACGTCGATACGCATCGTTAATAGGAGTGGCCTACGCACAGCATTGGACTGAGAGAAGCTGATGACGTAATCTTACACAAATCGGCCTAGCCAGTACTCATTACTCAATACTGCTTAGTATCGTGGGTGCTAAGTGCTAAGTGACGACATAAATAGATAATTATAAATACATAGAAAACAACCAGCATAAATGAGGGTCTGTTTTTCAATACCCAAATATGTCTTTTTTTTCGGGTAGGTGTGGAAAAGTGTAAACATCAGCTGTGCATAAAATTAAATCTATTTTATTAATTTAAATTAAGTAAATTACTATATTTACAGTTTCACTTATGCCTATTTAAGTAATTCCACCTACCAGCAGTTTGTCATAATTTCCTTGCATTATTAATAAAGTAAAATAAATATATTAACTTCACAACACTCACATAACCTCAACACTAATGGATTCCATCAAGCAATCCATGGCAGAGATGGCTAAGTCCTTCAACACTCGTATGGCAGATTTCCAGAGTGAAATTGAGAAGGCCGCTCCAAATAATCCATCAATCTCCTCAGTGTTAGCGGATTTCAATTCCTTTAAAGTGTTCATGAAGTCGGCGTTGGAAGCTATGCAGAAACAAATCCAGTTCTTGTCTGCGCAGTTGGATCAGCAGGAGATGCGCTCCAGGCGGAAGATGCTCTTGTTGCATGGGGTACCAGAATCCGAACAGGAGTCACCGGCAAGTGTTGTTGACTGTTTGAATGGGCACCTTGAGTCTAAAATAGATCTGGCTGCCATAAAGCGCTGTCATCGAGTTGGCCGGCCACAAAAGAATAAAACTAGATGTATTCTGGTCAAGTTTTGTGATATGGCAGTACGCAACTCAGTTTGGTTTGGCAAAAAATGCTTCAAAGGGACCGGAATAACAGTGTCAGAGTTTTTGACTAAGCCGCGTCATGAGGTTTTCTTGGCTGCTCGCGAGCGTCTGGGCATCCGGAGGTGCTGGACCCGCGATGGGAACATCTATGCTCTGGATGCGGCTGACAAGCGTCTCTGTGTGACCACCATGGCTGAAGTTGAGCGGCTCTCTGCGGCCGGCCCGGATCGAGCACAAGCTATATCGTCGGCAGGTGCGAGTGCCGCCCAGCCACAAAACAAGAGGGCCAGGAAGCCGATTGTGAAGTTTTAACTTGAACTTTTCCTTCTTGCAGTAGTTTAAAGTGGGAACTTTATCTGTTTGCTTGCCATCTTGATTTGGCAGCATAACACTTTCTGTAGCGTTCTATTACTACCCACTTATCACTTGTGCAATCTGTCACTTATTTTTTTTGCTTTTCGTGGGTTGTTGCTTTATTTTTTTCTTTAAAGTAATGATAGAATTATCCTTTTTGAGGTTGACAACTTTACTTCAGAGAAATATTATTACGACAGTGACATTGACAGTTGTCTATTTCGTTTTGCGTTTCGTTTTACGGAACTCGCATTACTCTTCTTTTTTATTTTTAGTTTTTTTTTGTTATTTTGTTTTTTATAGTCAACTTGGTATAAGTATAATGTTTTTATGTACACAACTATATAAATTAAATCTGTTTTTTTTTTTTTTTGTAAACTGCTGGTGGATAGTCGATTTGGCATAGTATATATTTGGCTTCGGCCGATCAATTATAAATATATTTATATTATATTTAGGTGTTATTTATTTTTTTAGTTTAACGTGCTTGTTATATTTTATACTTTTTATACATATTTTATTTTATGACATTAGATAGTACAAATGACAGTAATATATCTACCGATCACTTTACTTCTTTTTCTTCAGATAACGACGATGATAGTTTCCACAGTCTTCCTCTGCCACTTCATGACGTTATTGTTAATGAACTTGCTGACGTTTCTAAAAATTTTAATATTATACATATTAACGCGCAGAGCATTCCCGCCCACTACAATGATTTTCTAACATCCTTTGACATTTCCGGAATTCATGCTATTCTTGTTTCAGAATCCTGGTTTAAGCCATGTTTGCCTTCAACTTCTTATTCTTTGCCTGGTTTTCACTTGTTGCGTAATGATCGTATAGGTAGAGTGGGTGGAGGTGTAGCCATCTATCTTCGTTCACATATTCCTCATTCTATCATTTGTGCCTCAGTTTCCAACTCCAACACCGCCGAGTACCTTTTTCTTGAGTTAAACATTTCTTGCACTAAGATTCTCCTCGGAGTGTTTTACTCTCCTTCTCTCCTTATTGATTACTTCGCTTCCTTCGAAAAGGTACTCGAGGATCTTTTACCTTCTTATAATCACCATATCATCATGGGAGATTTTAATACGTGTCTCTTGAAAAATGATTCCCGTTCTAGGTCCCTTCAATCCCTCGTTGACGCTTGTAATCTCATAATTTTACCTTCCGGTCCTACTCATAATTTTCCTAACTGTACGCCGTCCCTCCTTGACCTTACCCTTGTCTCCTCTCCTTCACTAGTTGGCAAATATAGCCAGCACTCTGCTGATGCTTTTTCCTATCATGACCTGCTCTTTTTGTCTTACAAGATTCGTCCTCCCAAAGCCAAACCCAAAATTCTTTTGCAACGTAATTTTAAGAGGCTGAATTTAGACAACCTTCGTGAGGATGCTAGTAAGGTTGACTGGAGTGTGATTGCTGATGCCGAAACCCTTGACGACAAGGTGGCTTTGTTTAATTCATTGTTAACTCAACTTTACGACATTCATGCTCCGGTTCGTCCTATCAAAATAAAACATCTTCCCGCTCCTTGGCTGACTGATGAGATTAGGGCATTAATTGTTAAAAAAAATCAGGCTAAAAGTAAATTTAAGTTCAATGCCTCCGATAAAAACAAAGCAAAATATTACGCCTTGAGAAATCGCTGTAGTACTGTGTGCCGTGATGCCCAGCGGCGTCACATTTATAAATCAGTGGTAGATGGTGATCCAGCAAAGATTTGGAAATGTCTCAAGTCTTATGGAGTTGGCAAGGCGACTCATTCCTCTTTACCTGTTGACTTAAATCTTGACAACCTTAATAATCACTTTTCCTCTTCCACTGTTTTTTCTGGTCCACTCAAGTCTAATACTCTAAATTGTCTTTCTTTATCTCCAATTCCCGACTTCTCCCCATTTTTCATCATGCAATTTTCTGACAGTGATGTTGAGAAATGCCTTAAATCTGTTACTTCTAATGCTGTCGGTGTTGACTGTGTTGGTCGTGATATGGTTATCCCTCTCCTTGATCTAGTTGTCCCCATTATTACCGGTATCTTCAACAGTTCTGTTTCTTCATGTAGTTTCCCGAATGCCTGGAAGGATGCTGACATCGTTCCTATCCCCAAAAAGTGCAATCCGACTTCTTTCGCCGACTTTAGGCCTATTTCTATTTTGCCATTCCTTTCTAAAGTTCTGGAGCGCCTAGTACACCAGCAACTTACTTCATTCCTAAATAGAAACTCCCTCCTTAATCCTCTCCAGTCAGGTTTCCGTTCTGGTCATAGCACGGTTACCGCACTGGTCAAAATCACTGACGATATACGTTTGGCTATGGATCACCGGAAGTTAACGGTATTGACGTTGCTTGATTTCAGTAACGCTTTCAATACCGTTGACTTTGACGTATTGTTAGGTATTTTACGTTCTCTCAATGTGTCCCCTGCAGCTATTGAGTGGTTTCGCAGTTATCTAGCGGGTCGTCGGCAACGTATTAAAGTTGATAATTCTCGGTCTTCTTGGTGCAGCACGCTAGCTGGCGTCCCGCAGGGTGGCGTGCTGTCCCCCCTTCTATTTTCCTTATTTATCAACTCAATCACCTCCAATATTCAATCCTTTTATCATATTTACGCCGATGACCTGCAAATTTACTCCCATGGCCTGCTGGATGACTTGCCTTCCCTTATTCGTGCCACGAACGCTGATTTGGAGCGTATTTCTACATGGAGCTCTTGCTATGGGTTGAAGGTTAATCCATCTAAAACCCAAGTTATTATTATTGGCAACCCGAGAACCATAGCAAGAGTGGATTTTGACCATTTGCCTGGTGTTTTATTTGATGGAATCCTGATTCCTTTTTCCAATCAGGTTAAAAATTTGGGTGTGATCTTAGATCGCACCTTTTCATGGATTCCTCAAATAAGTGAAGTGAGCAGAAGAATTTTTGCTACCATTGGTTCCCTTCGACGGCTCCGTAACTTCCTGCCTCTTGCCACCAAAATAGCGCTTGCTCAATCTCTCCTTCTGCCCATTTTTGACTATGCCGATATTAGTTATTTGGACTTGACTGAAGAGCAACTAAATAAGCTCGAGCGGCTTCAAAATGTTTGCATCAGATTCATTTTCGGATTACGGAAATTCGATCATGTTTCGAGCTTTCGTGCAAAATTAAAGTGGTTGTCCATCCGTTCCCGCCGTGATTCTCATATCCTTTCTTTCCTGTACGCCATCCTGTTTCACCCTCATACCCCTGGTTATCTAAAGTCCAGGTTTAAATTTGTTTCTTCCCTTAGATGTTCTCAAAATTTCCTCCTAGTTCCTCCTCCTTCGTCTTCTAAAATCTATAATAATTCTTTCTGTTTTCGTGCAGTTCGGTTGTGGAATGCTCTGCCCGTTGATATTCGACGTGCTAAATCTCTCCCCATCTTTAAAACACTTATAAAAAAACATTACATTTCTTTGTCATAAGTTTGTCGTTTTGTTTGTACTACTTGTAGTCGCACCATTCTCTGTCATTATTATATATTTATATATATATATATTATTTGTATGTAGTAATTTATTTATTTTCTTTTATTTATGTAGTTTATGTGTTATATTTTACTTTTGTTCGCACCACCCGATACCATCACTATTTTTCGCCTTATCGCTATCTAAAGGTTGTCTGGAAGAGATCGCTGTTTAGCGATAAGTCCGCCTGTTGTTACCTACTTCCTTATTTTTTGTTACTATTTTCTTGATTTATTTTTTTTTGCGTGTTTGTAGAGTGCAATAAAGTATTTTATTATTATTATTATTATTATGTGGTAGCCCCCCTGCTGGTCCTTTAGGTACTCATTCACTCGCGTCAGGTAGCCGATCAGAACACATCGCTCGCACAAATGCGATCGCTCCAAATCCCCAGCCATTCGTTTTAGAATTCGTGTCCGTACGAGTCTCCCAAGTCCGGCACATTCAATTTCAATGGAACCTTTTAGTCCATTCATTGAGGAACATTTTGGTAGGTGACCGTCGGTTTCAATGTTACAAACTGGGATACGTTTCTTGAAGGCGATTAATCAATTCAATCAATTTTATGCGACTCAGGTGTGTTTACAAACCATTTCGATTTATTTTGATTGTAATGTGATCAAATTACTAAATATTGTAATTAGACTATTCTTCTCTTAGAGATCTTAAAGATCGAGATTTAGAACGCAAGATTTCTTTTAATTTGCCAATTTCAAATTGAAAGTGCTTTTCGCGCTATATATTTATGTTTAACAATAATAATTAATTTATGTTTATATTTTTACTCGTCTATTAACGTTACTTATATTTCATTGGCTGAGGAGGTCTCAAAGACTTTGTAAATTGATACATTTATTTTGTTAAATTATCAATACTTATATGTCTGCTATTTCACAGAATTATACACAATCTATAAAACTAAGATTGAAAATAAACAATCAAAACTTGAATATTATACAATTAAAATGTTGTTATAAAAGGAACTCGGTAACTCACGCTTTGAGTCACGCCGCGGTAATAATTGTATACACATATCTTGAGGCTTGAGGACTGCTCGGGCTAGAAATTTGCGAATGGTCTATAGGTTTTTACTAAAGTATCTTAGTATTTAAACTATCTGGTATTGTTAAGATTAGAAACCGATTTGGAACTATGATCCGTTTTAAACAAAACCCACGTGAAACATAACAGATAAATGATTAAATTCTGTCTTCATTAACTAGCCTACCTGATGGACAGACATTACATTTTCAATTTCAATGGTCCTTAACAAGTATCCGTAAAGTTTCCGAGCTCCCTGCCACGGCACTGCCATGATAAAATGATATTAACGCAAAAATCAATATTTAGATCGGCATTTTGCAAGGGTAATAGATATCGTTCAGAAGTTCTTCCTTTCATTTTTCTTTTCGTTATCTTGATGATTCTTTTAACGGGTAATTTTTTTAAAGTAAGATAAGGAATATAATACTTATGAAGAATGTTGTACTATAGCGTACCATCTCTTCATATTCAAAAGATCGGGTAGTTATTTTATTTTAAAATCAGTTTTATTGATTTTTTTGTTGTAAAGTGGACAGATTGTATTTCTAAAAATGTCGAATTCTTAGGTACATTATAGATTCACAAATTTGGATCTGATAAATCTATAAGTTTTTATTTTATTTAAAATAACCAAAAAAACTATCTGTTCCAAAATATCTGCCCCGTTGGCAAAATATGTGTCCAGGCTAACTACATTGCCACATGTTTGATTTCATTATTAGCTTGTAATTTGTTATTAAATAAATAATCATATTAAAGGAAAGTCATTATCATTGAATGTGATTGTATTCCTGTTATGCTACTTAGATTTTTACATATCCAAATAATTATTTAAAAGAACGTATTCATTAAAAATATAAATTAATTCATTAGGTGCTTCTTTATTTAATCAATACATAATATAAATAAGTTAATGGTTAATTTATATAGCAAATAGCGTAATAATTTAAAACATGTCACTCACAATCTTTTTATGAAGCAACAGTTGTAATATATATTAATGATGGTGATACTGATATTATTATTATAATTACATGATTAGCATAATACGAGCAAAATGATAAAGGGTCCTGTCTCAAATAAACATAGGATACCTTTTCATAAACATTATATAGTGATTTTAAAATTATAACTTAACGTCTCAAACATTAAAAAAAAAAGCGAATCGAGTTACTTACATAATTTAAAGTCGAAAATAGCTCAACATGTTTCGATCCATTTAGACGTTCAGTACCTACACGTCGGGCTTTGGTCGCGGGTACTCCATCGCGGGAATCCTCTAATGGATCGAAACATATCGAGCAATTTTCCACTAAAATTACGTAAGTAGCCCGTCTCGCAAAATATTTAGATTTTATCTAGTGAGTTTTAAATAAATACGTCATGGCGACCCAGCCCGTTCAAACCGGATTATCTCAGGGCACAATCACTTTAGTCACCGAGGGTTGAAACTTCATCGAGCGCTAATTAATTCATTTAGGCGTATCTGCACTGGCCCTAGTCATAAATGACAGTGTATTTTACATGAATTTGCCGTTTCTATGCATTTTCGTTCACTTGGCGTCCTTCCGTAGCTTGCCTGCTAAGATGATGGTCCTGGGTTCAAATTCTAATTATGGCATGTATATGTGTACTGAGCACATAATATAATATATCTTTGTTCCTGAGTTATGTATTTATCTACATGTATATGGACATTCGTCGCTCGCCTAGCAGCGCATAGTTTTGGGTTAGGTTGGTATGAGTGATATATATTAAACATAAGGATAATTCTTATTTTATTTTAGTGTGTACTAGCCAGAATAATATTGGCCACGCACATGTTTTTTTTTAAATAAAAATCAAACAAATAAGTTGGATTCGACGTACTTCAAGGATCCTAATGCATTTGGGTTTTATCGTATTGTTTTTGGACAATGTAACTCAAGCGAAAGCAATTTTTTAACTACGTGTCCGCATTTTCAGGCCATTGTTTTCAATGAAAAAATATTGTTGAGAGTTGAGAATATCCATAAGCGATACATTTTTAAACGTATTATGTACAAACGTGTTATATGAATAACCCATTAATAATTGTTTGTATTTTTTTAGTTTAAAACCGTGGTGGTCTCTACTATTTCAGCTGTATTAATACTAGCGAGATAAAATAGTACATTACGACACAAGTGTGAAAAACTCGTGTCGATTTAAAACACTCGTTTCTAATTTCGTTTTTGCACGTGTCTCGTACGACTTTTTTTAGTACAGATGGTCCCCCGAAGTTTTGGACCTGACGTAAAATGACCCACTTCTCACACTAGAGCCTAAAAAGTACACCATCTGTACTAAAAAGTAAATTACACGGGACCCAGTAGGTACAGTCGAATGCGACAAATGCTCAGATGAATTATGACAGGTAATAAGTACACATAATTTTGATTGGTGAATCTGTTCAGGTGCATATGTACTTTTCTATTATTTATTTTTGAAGCCTTACATTTGCTCGTATATTTATGAACTCGACTGTATACGTGTTGCAAAATGTTAGTTAGGACTTAGGTCGTCTAATCAACACTGTACCTAAGGTACAACATTTAATAACTAGGGGATAATAGCTTAAATTAAGTGCTTTAACCGCATAGAGCGGGTCTTTTACTTGAAACAGCGAAAGTTGGAAGTGTGTGATTTTGTTCGAGATAGAAGACTAAAGTTTTATCGTTATCTTCATGTGTAAGAAGTTTAATCCTTCCGAAGTTCCAAAAAAACTGTGAGAGTCAAATGCATCTCATTTTGTAGTTTTAAATAGTATAATGGTTTAGAAAAAATCATGTTTAAATTATTGTTGCAATAGAAACGTGACAATTTTCATACTTGCATTATAATGACGTGATTTTCATTCGAATCTGCCACTTTCGTAGGTACATATTTGGTTCCATTTTTCGAATAACTGATGCACTTAAACGTAACCAAAAAGGTAACAAATTGGACAACCAAAAAAATTAACAACACGCTTCCTTCGTATATTCAGATCGAAAGTGTAAAAAAATAAGATTCGAGTTCGGGGTACAATTGCAAGTACAATTGCCCTAAAGCGAAAAAATATATTAATAGAAAGAACTTGAGAAATTCTATTGTTTGCCGCAATAGCTTAAAAAAATCTAGGATAGTAATACCATTACCTACTTAACTGTACTTGTTGACGAAACTTGTTTGATGATTTTCTCTCCCATGAGAAACCTTAAATTCAGAATCAATACCTATTTGTACCTCACTCTCCTAATAGGTTCCTTGCTTAAACATCTGCTTACGGTGCGAGGGGCTTAGGTACGGTCGGCTCTAAAAATATGTATACGATTTTGATCCTTATGCCTTTGACCTACTTTCCAAATTGTATACATATTATTAGACTTGACTGTACGATTTCCGGTGGGATCTTTTATGGAAATAAACTTTCTTTTTTTAGATTTTATGGATTTTATTTTCAAAACTGTACGATATATATATTAAATCTAAGTAACTTAAACTATACCTATATAAGATGGAAATTTGTTTAATTTACTTCGTAATTAAAATATGTCTGCACTTATGTTAAAAGACATAAATATAAAGATATTGAAGTATAACCATTTCACACAAATTCTTCTCTTAAGAAAATAAGATTTTTTTTTCAAACCTATACAATTTGTATACATAGATCAAATCTAACTAATCTAACTAATCTAACTAACCTAACCTGTATCTAAGATTGGGACTTGTGGCATTGTACCGAGGATGCTGGCGGCATTTCCTCGCTGTATCGCAATACGTATATATTATATCTGATGTTTTGTGCGAGGAAGGCGCCAGCAGCAATAAGAAGATTATGTATAAATCCACGAATGTTTTGTATTAGGTTTTGTTGTACATATTCTATGTTTACCCGACTAACTTAATTGGTACGTACATTATTGGCACTTCAAAAATTTTTACCTCTCGGGTTAGTCGCCTAATTATTTATTTATTTAAACTTTATTGCACAAGAAAAAATCTTAACGTACAAAAGGTGAACTTAATGCCAACGGCATTTTCTACCAGTCAACCTGAAGGCAAAACAGAGAAGAAAGAGAGATTATAGTGTGTGTAGAGCTGAGAGCTTTCGACGTAGTAAAGTTGGTAGGTTTTACCCCAAAAATGTAGTTGATAATTCCATTCTATGTAAACATCAAGTAATACTACCCGATTTACACATCGAACAAACAATATCGCCTGCAAACATGAACTTATTTTACAAGCTTTTTTTATTTACTTCACTTTTGTATGTATGTTTGCAAATGTTGCAACGAAGAATCGTTTTATGATATAATCCTTATGTAAATAAAACACATAAAGCGCGTACTTTAAATTCATAAAATACTTTTATAACCTGAGCATAAGCGCCATGCATTTATTCATGAAAATGTATTTTTTAATGAAAGTGAACCCAATTAGCAAGTTAAATGGCTCTGTCACCTGAAACATGGGCCGTTAGTCACACTTGACGGGTGACGTGGATTAAGTACTTGTTTACTACCGGGAGTATGGGACAACTTATATTTTCACACCACCTTTTCAAATACGGGACTTTTCTCCCCTGCTAGGAGGGATCAAAGTGGCACTTTTCTGTTCAAGGACTTTCTATTGCCAGCCTAAAAAATTATGAAAATAGACAGTACATTCAGAATTGATAAAAATTTCTTCAGAATCGATTATTTACATAAATATTAAATAGGTATGTGATATATCTTTTATTTTTCTCATAGGTGGTGTGAAAAGCAGTATATGTCACATGCAATGACATTAAATAATAAATGGACGCACAGAGCCAAACAAAAAAACCAAGAAAAGTGGCACTAAAAGTCATTTCTATCATGTTTCAGGTGAAGATAATAACGCTCACTTACAATAAACTATAATAAAAAAAACTCAAAGAATAAAAAACTTTGTGAAGTGAGCAATAAGTGTCAAATTTGCGAACAACACCGCAAAATAGTAGAAACTTTTTATGTTTAAGGAATAATGATGCTATACCGTAAGGTGACCAAATGTCAACTGTCAGAACTGAATAGCGGAGCAAAAGGACCGCAATATTTACTTCTGCAGCCCATTTTTTGGGGCCATTTTTTTGAGCTGTTTGGGGATCCACTTATATATTCTAAATCAATGGTCACACGGTATCAAAATTATTTCGTCTTGGGCGTTAACGCTTGAATCCTTCATAAAGCTCAGGATTCCACTTTAGAATCCCTCCCTACGGTTGGGATTCAACTGTGGAATACGTCGCTCCATTCAGGATTCAATGTACGCCCACGCCGGAAATTTACCATTTTGATCCCTTGTGACACAATCTACTATTTCTCATGAAATAAAATTATCCATTGTCAGTCGCCCGCAGACCACGAGCCCTGTAAAGTGTTCGAAACGTCTGGATGTAGTTACATTTAATTAATAAACGCGATATAATCCGTTTAAGTAGTTTTAGGTATTTTATGAGTTATGACTGATCATCGCAGTTACTGAAGTAAATACAAATATTTTCTCATGACGTCAAATATATGCTATGGAAAGTCTTAAAAGAAGAATTATTTATAAATATTAGATGTCATATACCAAAGAAAAACGACCAAGATCACCTATGTCTCTAAGCTGATCAACAATCATTTCCACATATTGTAATTAAAAAAAAAAATTTTTTTTTGTAATTTTTTGTTCATGTATTTTTCATTATTATGGGTTAATTTACTTGAATTAAAAGTTATCAATAACTTATCATTTTTGAATCATTGAAACATGTACAATTTTTTTTTAAAACCGTATCAAATTAGTGTAAAAATGCAAACAAAATTATTGTTATGACTTCCTACCTGGTATACTATCAAGATGTCTTGCGACTGACAAGCTACGACATCGTGATGCCAAGATCCAGTACTAAAGGTCCATAGCTTTGAATGACAATATCTCCGAACTTAACCACTTTGAAACACCGGGACTAAGTAGTCACTCATTTCATTTTTCTCCCGTGTCAAAGACCACACACTGTATAATAATGTATGTCTGTTCGTCTGTGGTCAGGCTGTCACGTCGGCGTGACAGTTTACTGACTAATCTATGTTCTAGCGCCGGCAGAGACACGGACTCCTGGCTCCAATTTCACCACGCTGACAAGTGTGACAATTGTATCAAAATTTGACATATGTAGAATTATCGGTTTCACCACGATGACAGGTGCGACAATTGTAGAATACAATTGTAGAACACAATTGTCACGAGTAAACAGAGGGAAAAATGTATCAAATATATTATTACAAAAAAGTGTTTATACTCAAACATCAATCAATTTTATTTTCACGTCAGCGGCTCTAGCATAGCGGTTTTGCTACTTGAAACTAGTGAGCAATATGCAATTTTGCTGCGAGAGTGAGAAAAACTAACTTTTTATATTTCCGTATCGTTGCTTAGTCGCAGGTCATATTTTCATACTGCGGGGTGAATTACGAACTTTGAACATTTAAACTTCATTACATCCGTCACTTTCATTCCGTTACTGAAAAAAGAGATAGATATTAAATATATCGATTCGTAGTCGAATGACGAAACCTTCGTAGTGGGCCCCCCATTTTTTTTTTAATTTTACGTCTTGTGGACAGGCAAAAGCACTAAGCCATACTGCCTAGTAGGTGGCCAAAAGGCGGGAATGAAAAATATCGTTCGAATACAAAATAAAATTGGAGCTCGTGTTAAACTTGTATTAGTACATTTCGATGCTAGTACGGAAGGTATGTCATTATTTCTCGAGTCCCGAGATATCCACGAGCCAAAGGCGAGTGGCAAGACTTGGGACGAGTGAAGAATAACATTTCCGCGCGTGAATCGAACGACGTTTTTCAAAACAGTTGCAAAATATTAAAAGATGATAAACAATTTAAACAAAATACTTAGTTATGAGTAGTAACTTTTGACAATGAACTTTTTAACGGACAAAAGGTGTTTTTCTAGCTCCAAAACTTGCATTCATAATTTAAGAGGTAATAGATTTTGCTATTCAACCAACTCAAATGTTTTTATTTGAAAATACATAGTTTATAAGCAAATTAAATGTATAAATCTTCACTTTAAATAACTTTCGTAACACCATGTTCGATTATCTGTGTATATATTTTTTTTATTTTTAATTAGGTACTTAATAAACATGCTTGCATTTATGAAAAACGCCTCTAGTTTGATAGGCGATTCGAGACCGTTCCGTTCTCACAATGTTCAATATTAAAAAAAAAATCAATACTTTTAATTGTTTTGCATTAGCTGTAGGTTTTTAGTTTTAATTCGTCTCGGTAAAGTAAAGTAACATGAAAACTCTTTGGTAAGTTGCACGAATTGGAACGACTATAAATTTTAAAAATTGAAAAAGTAAAAGCACGAGTGCTCACAAACGAACTTTGCACACGCAAAACAGCCAAAAAAGAGCATTTTTGAGCAACTGTATTGAAAAATAATATTAAACCTAAAAAATAATATAAATCTAATATTATATTAATCATATGAGTATTTAATTAATCCTAAAATACAATGAATGAAGAGAGTAATTTGATTTTTTTTTATTGAGAACGAATATTTAAGCCAAAATTAATTATTTTCTTATATCTTCTTATTTGTGCGAATTCATCAAGATCACTGTTACTGTCACTACCAGCGTCACTATCACTACTACTTGCATGGAAAGCCATTTTGAACTAGGTACGCGTGTATCAACAACGAAAAATTACTTACAATTGTCACGCAAATCCGACACATCTTTAATCACATGTCAAGATTCTCCGACAATTCTACAAATATGTCGACTAAAAATAATAATTCTTGTTTCACAACATAATTGTAATACATAAAATTGTACCAAAATGCCTGTCATGTTTGTAAGGATTTCTATAGAAAATATTTCTTAAAATTGTAATATGTCACCTGTCGCTTGACAATTGTAGCTCTACATATGTAACTTACAATTGTAGCCGTGGTGAAATTGGGGCCTGATTTATTGTGTTTATAGCTGTCTGTAATACAAAGTTGAAGTATAATGCTTATAAGATTTAGGTGCGTAGCCAAGATGACGCTCAATCGCGAACGAAACAACTGTCTTTGTTGCACTAATAAAAAAGAGGAAAGAAGAGAGAAAGCTTAAGGTACGATACTGATTAGCGATTGGCATATCGACGCCGAATATCGTCAAATACGTAAAATAAGCATGGCGGTAACTACGCGGTATATTGTGATTATTTTTTGTTTTTTTTTTGACACTTGCATATAATAAAATATAAATAATAATAATAAATCAATATTTTGGACATCTTTACACAAATCGGCCTAGGTCACGATAAGCTCAACTATATAAGGCTTCTGATGTGGGTACCAGGCGACGATATATATAATAGATGGATACTTAAATACGAGAGTTTGACGTAGACAGCCATAACCAAGGAACAAATGTTTGTGATAAATAAATACAAATAATGCCCTTGCCGGGATTCGAACCCGGAACCTCCAGCGTCGTAAGCAGGGTCACTACCAATACCAGTATGTCCGTAACCCTACCTAATGTAATATTAAATACATAAATGTTTGTATAAGGAAAACAAATAAAAGTCTTCGTCTTGATTTCAAGCCCCATTAAGGTAGACTTACTCGTACTTACACTCGAGGAGAATTTAACGGAAGGGTATTTGCATATAAAGCGAACCGTTTTTGCATCATTAAGACAGTAGGTGGGAGAACACAAATACAGAGTATTTTCACAAATGCACGTTCCTTTTTATTTTGGCAACTTTTGTCATCAATTCCCAAAAACTAACCTCTTTGTTGCCGACGTAAATGCAAAAAATACTGTAACTTTTTTCCATACCAACATAAATAATATTTGAACAATGCAATATGAATTAACGTATAAAAACTTGATTATGTACAAACGCAATAAAACAGTGTATTTGCTTCATGGACACACATAAACCATCCATTCAAAACGTGGTCTCGCTATGAGTGAAATCAATAACGTGATAAAAGATAATTGGCTATATAAAGTTTTCTGAAGGTATTAATATTACATTTTTCCCTGATAGCCGTCGTCTTAAGGTTCATGAAAATGCGGCTCTTTTATTTTTATTTCTTATAAATAATTAATAATATTTTTTTAAGTGAGTGAGGTGACGTTTGTGCAGTTTTATGGGTGAATAGATCCTAATAATGCGTTCGTCCGCAATCAGTACATTGATATAGAAAAAAAAACTGTCAACGTCAATGTCACTCGTGTCATTCTATCATTTTTTTTCTATTTCATTGTACTTGTTGCAGACGAAAGCTTTAGGCTATGTTCAGCCATAAAACTGAACAAATGTCATCTCACTCACTTAAAAAAAGATTGTTAATAAACTATAGGACGTAAGACATATCAGGGAAAAATATAATATTCATACCTTCAAAAAACTTTACATAGCTAATTAACGACGTTATCTAAATGAAAAACAAATATTGCTGTTCCGTAGTAGTTTTTTCGCTGTGCTTACTTAAACAGTTGACCCCCTAAAAAATTACACAACATTATTAGAACTATATCTATGTTTTATCCTGTATCACATTTTTAATTTTAATAATTTATAAAGAGTTAGCTGAAAACAAAATAACAGAGATGTTACAGATGCAAATAAGTCAACATTATTTAAAACTAAACTTAAAAATTGCTTTTAGATCAGGTGTTCTACGATCTCTATTAATTATTTTTCTACGTGTATAAATAATGTACTTTTTATTTCAATGTCATATATTTTGATACCTACACTGTGTACTCACGTTGACATGTAATTTATATTACTTACCCATAAAATATGACTATGATTAACATCTCAAAACATAAATCCAAAACGCAAGTAAAAGAAGAACTAGGCAGACTGATTGCCTGTTTTAACAAAGGCGTTCTCCATTTGCAGGTTCAGCGGAGCAATCACAAGTGAGTGGCTGCAGCGAAGGCTTTGACGCGGTGGCCACTGGCTTGGCTAATGAAATCACTGGATAAACGGCCAAGACTAAAAGGCTTTAAAGTATCTAAAATGTATATTAATATACCGTGAGATACCTTAAGATATCGTAAGATGTTTTATCTGCATCCATATCATAAGTTGTCTACAATATGTTTAGCGGCGGTAAGCAAATAGCCTACTTTAAGAAATCTGTATCTGTGGGTGTATCATAATTTTTACTTTACGATAAAGTCACGTCGGCGTAACTACGCTGACGTCGCCGGTCAGCCTGTCGCCGCTAACCGGGCCACCTTGCCTCCTGAGGGAACGGGTCCCAATATGGGCAAGGCCTCCGGCATCTTTGTGGACAAGGAGGGGTTCACATTGGTGAAACGGAAGAGCAGGGTGCGCAGGGCGCCTCGAAAAACTCTGTGTGGCACTGCCGAGACGGTTAATTCCGCTCTTCCGGTTGCAACACCGAGTAGGGCGCTCTACGTGTCGCGCCTGCATTACTCCGCCGTGCCCAACGATGTGGTGGAGTACGTCCGCCGGAAGACGGGTTACTCGCTGAGGGTGCAGCAGCTGCGGTCGCACCACTACGTGCACTTCAGCTCGTTCGTGATGCGCGTGCCGCGCCCGCTGCATGACACCATCGCGAGTGCAGACTTCTGGCCGAAGGGTGTCGTGTTTCGGCAGTTCCGAGGCAATCTGCCGAATCCTACGCCGCATCAGACGACGCAACGGGGCCACGTCGTTTCGTCGCCTAAATCAAACTAGTTTTAAGTTGTTTTTATATTTTTGTGTTTTTTTTGTAGTTCACAGTGCCTTGGTGTTTAACTGTTATGCTGTGTAACTTATTTGAATAATAAAATAAAATAAAAAAATAAAAATATCGGCAACCGATATCTTAATCACAATTAAATTTCGAACATTCTGTTAAAAAGAAAAATCACACTTTCATTTCGATTATCAAATTAATCATTCACATTAAAATTCATATTCCATACATTCTTCTAAATCTCGAATATTGAGAATCGATATCGACTCAAGACCTTACCTTGTCTATGAATTAAAAAAAACTAATGTCAGTCATTTCTTTTGTTTGAATCGTTTCAAACATCCAACTTTTTTGGACTGTTGGCTTGATAGTTAAATATTATCGAGTTCGTTGTGAAACATTTACACTGAAAAATGAGTTATGACGACAAAGACAGTGATGTTGAAATGTGTGAAATACCACCAGAAATCCGGGACGCCGCTACAACCGTGACGTGACCAATAATTTGCTGCCACAAAAATAAACATATTGTAGAAAACTTATTATATGCATGTAGATAAAGTTATGTAGGGTAAAAGCACCAGTAGTCAGCCTCATAACGCCTTTTTAAAATGTGAACGGTCGGTATTTATTCAGGATAAGTTGGATAAATGAACGGATCACATCGTTACATCAACTGTTTATTATAGTTTTAAAACGAATTAAGAAAAAACATAACATGAATCCTTAAAGTACTGAAAATTTAGTTTAAACAAAAAATGGCACTTTTTCCCAGTACTCAGCCGCCAAAATCCAGTAATCAGCCTTTTCGTGCCCAGTACTCAGCCTTCGTATATTATTATCATAATGAAATCTAAATCAGCAATATCTATATGAAAATCAAAGATATTAAATATAATTCTTATTCCTTATACTTAACTCTTTTAAATCGAGGACTTAGGGCATGAAACCCGTTGGTCATACGTAAAAAAAAATATTTCTCAAGCTCACAGTATATATATTATCTCCCTATTTCAATTAGTATTAATTATAATAAATATAAAAATATTCAAAACTTAAATATAAAAATATCAGCCAAACCTACATCGATCTAATGTTCATTTGTATAGCCGGTCGTATGTAACGGGTTTTTTTTATATTACTAGTCCTCAAAGCTGGTTTAATGAGAGTAAAGTAATTTTTTGGACACAGAATCTATGTTTGTACTTGAGGAGGCTGCTGGCATCGCAATAAACGCAATGTATTTTGTTTAATGATAAAAAAATACTGTGACTATGACTATGACATTCTCCTTGCTGGGGATTTAAACAGGTTCATTACATTAGAAAGAATCGTATCTTTTCAGCTTTTATCACACATATCTGTTTTTGATCGGGTTATAATATCCGTTAAAACTGCATCACTTTCTGTCAAACCTGATGAATCAATTGAAAAATCTATTTTCTATTTTCTTGTGCCCTTTTCATTGATTTTACTGGCGTCATTCTGGGTTTATTTTGTTTTGTGTTTAGTTTTTTGTTTGGTTACAGTTTCTTTGTAGCGTCGTTGGGTTGAAAGATATTTCTGCTTTTTTCCTAAGACAACAGTTTTTTTTCTTCGTTTCATCTTCTTCTTTTTTTTTAGAATCCTTGAATTGAATAGGTGCTACATCATCTAGTCTTTAGATGATGTAGCACCTATTCAATTCATGACTCTAGGGGCGCTAGATTTTTTTATCTTAAGTATTCCGTTTTCTTGTACCTAAACGTACCTATACCTATACGTAGTTACATACCTAAATGTACTAGGTAGAAAGATAATATTATTATAAGTAAATAATTATCGATATATTCCTTAATATTATATCGGTGGCTGAGTACTAGATCCGCGAAATCCAGTGGTCAGCCGTGATAAAAAATAAAATCAAATGGGGCCGACTACTGGGTTTTATATCAAATTGAATAGGGCATGCCTAACTAAATTTGAAAATTTAAATTTAACGGTCGTAACAGTATATAACAATAACAAATAAAATTTTAAATGAAGAACCCAAAGGTCAGCCCCCGGTGGCTGAGCACTAGATACTTTGTTGAAAACTAGGTATCCAGTAGACAGCCCCCTCAATTTATTAGTTAGATCATGATATTTCCACACAAATACGGAGTAATCAAATAGACAAACTAATAAATAAACGAAACATTTACAGAAATCACTAACTTTTAACATCAATATATAGTTTTCTTCCCTTTTAAGTGAACACCACTTGCAGTCAAAAATATGGCGGACGTGACACTACCGCTCTCGTCGACGAACACCACTTGTAAGAACGAATTTATTGCTTCCCCCGATCCCTCACTGCACTTTGCCGCGCTACGTATCAATAAATTGGGAATCAGAGCTTTTATTTGAGTACCCGCGATATGTTTATTCGAATAACCGTCCAATTCCCGACCAAAAAACGACTGAAAAGGCCGACTACTGGTTCCTGGCTGGCCACTGGGGCCGTTACCCTATGCAACTGTTCATAATTAGGCATTAAAATACTCGTGTATTTAATGCCTCTCATTATGAACCAGTCACATAAAATACTATTACAGTATCGCTCGGCACCCACACTCGAACCAAAAAAAAAAAACTAAAATATACCTCTCCCTGGAACCTGTATTCTGAAACTGATTGAGATATATCTTAACTATCTTAAGATACCGTAAATGCCTTACCGAAATATAATAGTAGTTTATGCAACAGAGATATAATAACGGTTCTTAAAATCGA
Organism: Thaumatotibia leucotreta; assembly: GCA_025490895.1. Taxonomy (NCBI): domain Eukaryota; kingdom Metazoa; phylum Arthropoda; class Insecta; order Lepidoptera; family Tortricidae; genus Thaumatotibia; species Thaumatotibia leucotreta. Next base: position 36,158 of record JALPQI010004110.1, on the reverse strand, counting down.
GGTCGTGTTATGAATTTTCTGTTTGTCTACAATATTTTTTTGTTGTACACGGTTTTCTACGTAGGTAGATATCTCTATCAACTTAATATATTATATCGTCGCTTATACCCATAAAACAAGCGTTAATTGAGCTTCCGTGACTAGATAGATTTGTGTAAAATCGCCCTCTGATAATTATCAATATTTACGCCATTCACGATGACCAGTGATCGGTTTTTTGGATTCTCCCGGCGGGTCCCCTATAGTAACTTGATAAATAAACTTTAATTATATTGTCATATTTCTGTTTTATAAAGTGTGCTCTTGTGTGTATAATACAATAGTGTTAAATAAAATTTTATAGTCACACCCGTATTTTTTTTATATGTGAAATCCCGCTAGGGGGAACCCAAGAAACCGATCACTGACGATGACACCAGGGTCAGAAATAGGTAAAATAACAGAACTTCGTAACCTTAAAAGTAATTTGTTTAATGAATGACCCTTGTCCCCTTAAAGTTGGGGTCTCTGTAGTTTGGGACGCTTTCATGTGGGTACCCTCTCGACCATGGACTTCAAAATCGAATTAGATGTGTACCAATTGTCAGTAGAATCCAAAAAAAATGTAAACAGAATAGATATGGCTGACTTTGCATAGCATATTATTATGACGTGTTTGACTTATATCGTGAAACGCGTTCGCAGATATATTTTTACGTTAATACTAATAAATATGAATAATTTTTACTTCAAATGTATGTGAACCCAAGGTTTAAGGTTTTAAGTTGGTAATAAAACCAAGCTTGTGTTCTAAAAGTGCGTGATTATGGAATAATGCAAGTTTTAAGGTTTGTTTACCTTTTGTAGGATTCCGTAGCCAAAATGGCAGAAACGGAACCCTTACGTGTATGGCCTGCTTATGCTTTATAGTTTCGCCATGTCCGTCTGTCCGTCTGTCCGCAGCATAGCTCAGTGGCCGTTAATACTAGAAATCTGCGATTTGGTACAGCTATACATATTAATCATGCCAACAAAGTGGTTCAATAAAAAGTAGAAAAATACTTTTTTTTTGTGTACCTCCCCAACTGGTGAAGAGATTATTTGCGCGCGCAGCAGGAGTAATAGAAAAGTGAAATTCCCTAGGGAGTAATAGAAATGTCAGTACGTCATTTAATAATATTATGTCTTTAAACTTATTTTTTTGTCGGCAAGTGTGATGAAAAACATCGTATACATCACGGTCGGTAAGCGGAATACTAACTCGAGTCATAAAAGCCCTCTGCCTGACGGCGTCGCGTCGGGCATCTAACACTCTCGTTAGTAATTCCGTACTTACCTCCCTTGATGTACTATTTTTTATTCCTACTGAGTAACGATATACAAATATCGGGATAGATGGATCGAAAAAAAATCTTGTAAAAAAAGTCAGATACTCTTTTAGTCAATCTCTAGTCGAACAAGACAAAGATAAATAACCACAACTCTGCTCAGAAAGTATATAATCCTACAATATTTAACTTTGCGCCAGTTCGGCAAAGTTTTGTTGTGAGAGAGAGATCAAACGTGGTGTGATGTGTGATCGAACTTCTTCCGGCAAAGTTACGCGTACTGTTGGGTATTGCATAACCAAACATGTTAATCTTATGACGTATATTGCTTTGTTAACACTCGCGATCAATGAATACGGATGTAGTGGATTTTTTCATAGAAAATACCTTTTTTTAATATGTGCAGTACTAGTAGGTTGGAACCCTTAAATTGTTAATGTACATCACAATCTACAGTGGGGCTCAAAATTGCATGGACAATTTTATGAATGAATTCATTGAATTATGAATTCTGAACGCCTCAGTACATAGTCAATATACAATAGTCATTGAAAAAGGGGGCTTTTTGTAGTTTTTTAAGACAGAATTTTTTATACACAATGGCGAGGAGGCTGTAATGCACGATTTTTTTTTTGTTTGATAATTTAAGGGTTAACATCAGATTGTATTGGAATGTCCCTGAAATTATCAACCAATTTAATAAATAAAAAATAAAAGATCTAAAAATTGCGAATCATGATCAAAAAACTCTTATTACCATACATTGTTTTTTTTTCTACATTTTTGTCTCTGAAAATCAATATATACGATGATAATGTCAGAGACATACCAATACAAGCAAATTTAAAAAACAGTCTACCTATATGAAAAAATAATCAAATTGGTACGTTGGCAGTATTTTTTATGAAAAATTCCGTTTCATTGACCGAGGGGATTACCATGGCGTACTAATGCGATTCAGTTTAGGTCGAGAGAAAGGGACAAGGCTATACGAGTCGTATATCTCTGTCTCTTTCCCTGAACCTAAACTGAATCTCATTAGTATGTCATGGAAACCCCCCGAGAGTGTATTTATTTAATGAAACTTACGATGGTACCGTGTTTAATCGTTTGTCGTTGTTGCCGTCAGGTTCTAACAAGTGTGTAAGTTCAAAGTGACGTGTAGCACGATAAACGGTAAACGCGTGACCATGATAAGCCACCTGGGTGCTTAGACAAGTTGCCAATCGCTAACGCTTAATCGTCAATCGTAAGCGAAAGGCAGCTGTCTTTGTCGCACTAATATGAAAGAGTGACAGAGAGGGAAAACTACTTGGCAACTTGGCTAAGCATCCTGGGGGCCATGACCTCTTAAATGTGATTCATTTTAGAATCGGCCTGTCAGTTTTTGACAGTTATTGTATGGAACTGACACATCAGTTTAGGTCCTAAACTGAATTGCATTAGTAGATCATTGTAGGCCCCCTATTTTCTTTGAATGTTCCATAAATAGGTCATATTGAACACGTTTGTGGCGCGAGTAACATAGGACTCCTATTCAGTTACATGTCATACTTTTCCGACACTCACCCAGTACACCCACCTCTATATATACAGGGAGTAAAAATAAGACGAGCCTGGAGAAAAACTACCTTTAAATCAGTATTTGAAGGAGACATTAGACATTACTTTATTCGAAAAACAAAAATGCAACTAAAGTTTTTCTTTTTTTTAACAAAAAATACTTTTTTGAGAAAAAGTGACAAAATGGTAGGTACTGAACAAGGTTTCCCATGGTACAAATATGGATAGCGTGAAAAAAAGTTAACAGATTTCATACTGACCTATGCGGAAGTGTTCATAATCTTCAATTTCGTTTCATAATTTTATAAACACATTTGCAAGGGATTATTATGGAGATCTGTTAATATTATGTAATATTAATGAACTCGAACTTTACTAGTCGTAAAAAAGAACGTTTGTTCATGTAGGTCCCATGGGAAACCTTGTACAGAAAGACTACCGTAAAACGTTTTTCACATTTGTATGTGTTGGTTTTCTCCGTACATATTTCTAATTAAACTCATATTCAAATATTAACAACCACTAAACCTGCAAAAGCTTTAAATTCAGGATTTGTTCGGATCTGTGGTCAAACTTCTCAAACGCCAAGGCACCACAATTTAGAATTCCACTGATAAACAATTTTCAACAAGTTTTAATTCAATTTGGGTAACCAAAGAAGCCATAACACATTCCGAAGTTCCGCGAACAGGGGCCGAGAGGCCTATTTTAGGCGGAACTTTCATTTCATGGGAAATAAAAGCTGGGAAACCGGTGTTAACTGGAAATTGTTTATCTTCACTTAATTTGCTGTGAAGGTTTATTAATTATAAGTTCTAATTCGGTAGATGGGCGGATTTTGATTTTGTTGTAGTTTTTTAATTTTCCTAATTTGGATTTTTTTATATTTTTTCTACTCAGAATCGCGAGCTCTTTCGATAATCATTAGCAGAAAAAAGTATCCCAAAAATTCCATAAATTTTTTGTCTTCCACTTAATTACGGTCGAAGAAAGTGTATGACAAATAGTAACGCAATAGAATTTTTTGACACTTTTTTATTTCTATCAGGATTGAAAGAGCTCATGATGCTGAGTAGAAAAAATGTAAAAAAGTCCAATTTTGAAAAATTAAAAAAAATCTACAATAGAATAAAAATCCGCCCAGATATTAATCTAAAAATAAATAAGTAACACTAATTTAGCCATTCCCAAAAAGTTTGTAGATTTGGATGACGTCTTCGATAGTGATAAAAATTGGTAGGCTGGTAGAGTCAGTGGTGCTGAGCAAGATCCATCACATTTCCTAAAATGTCCCAGAAAGTTTGTATGGAAGTTTCTGGTTAACTGAAATAATTAAGCACCCAATATTTCGACTCTGTTGCTAATGCCATCTTCACTGAGGGGTCAAAATTCTGTCGCTGTCTTGTTTCATACCACTCTGTCACGCTTTTAGTTGTTGTTTCGACTCAGTATGTAAAAAAATCCGGTGCACTTGTATTTCTTTTTCATGTTAGATTTCATCCCATAACTATAACAGAAATTTAAAACAAAATATCATCTTATACAAAAATCACCTCTGCGTCACGTTTTTTAGGGACACAAAATAAGACAACGAAAAGAATTTTGACCCACCGACGAACTGCGAGTGGTTTTATGGCCATATCCCGGGGCAAACCTATCAAAAGTTATTTATAGGCCCGTGAAACGACTGAGATCCAAATCCAATATATTTTGACCACTGTACGGTGGCATTATAAATCAGATAGTAGGATATTTCTTAACTTATCTACTAGTTATGGATATCAAGACTTCAAAAAAACAGCTTTGAAATATCTTAAAATAGATCGTCAGATGTTTTCCATCGCGATCTACCCTTTAATATTCAGTGGAAAGAGCCAGTCACGACCGAAAGGATTATTTTAAATGGACCCTGAGACATTTTCTGAATCCTCCTTAACGGACAGATGATAATCTATCTCTTGGCTATTTTCAGGCATAAATTCGCTTAAATTTCTTCGTATTGGATTAAAGCACAGAAAAAAAAAGATTTTGAAATACTTATGGGTACATAAGCAGTGTGGGTTGATGCTGAATTTTAGTTTTATGTCGCACAAAAGATTATAAGCAGATATAAAACATACCGTTGCCAATCCCAAATTAAACATTTTATAAAGATCGGGTATCCTGTTAAGACTTGGCTTAATCATTAAAATTATGTGACTGACATACATAGGTAGGTATGTTAAGTCGGGTGACAATGCAAGATAATGATATCATAGACCTGGGTGCATAGCCAGGATGTTAATCGCTAACGCCAGCGTATTTTTCTCCTCTGTCACGCTTGTTTATTATTATGTACTTCGTTTTTATTAGTAATTACTTTGTCATTATGTGCTTAAAATAGGTTCTAACTATCCCATTAAAGGCTTGTCAAAGAGAAGAGGACTATAATATAATTTCAGCATTGTGGCTTTCAGCCATTAAAAAAATAATAGACGAGTTTCATTCAGATACGTGTTTTATTTGTTAAAATAAACAAATTTTAATTTCACATTCATTGCATGTTTGAGAAAAGCACTATACAAGCTTCGGCGTGAAAAAGAGCTTGCAGGCCCCATATTTCTATTCGGTCTGCAAGCCCTTATTTCACGGCCTCTACAGTAATGTACTATTTTGAGAAATATAACAATATTTGTAAGAAAACTGTCAAGCAGCCATTACCGAGAGTGACCCTTAATAATATAAATACATTGTATATGTACATACAAGTCTCGAATTACCGTCATTAGGGCAGTCCTGTGGTTCGTTATAGGTAATGTAATAAACCAGAGATAGGGCGGTGATAAGTGAGATTAGCGTAATGGACTATGTTAAGCGTAAAATAATTACCTGCCCATTGTTATTACCATTAGCGGGCCTTGATATGTCGCCATGTGAATAAGCTCACAAAATATAATAAACAAAGATATTTTTTCAATGTAATAAAAATACATTATTTATTTAATAAAAAACATGCAAATTACAGGTCACAAACAGTACCAAAAGTACTAGTCAAATGTGTTGATCATAGAAGAGACGTTTTTTTAAATAGTTTATGAGGGTCAAAATACCTATTTGGAGTGTATTTCGTACCTATCGTTCGATCACCTGCCTATAATTTAATTATTTGCATAAAGATAATATTATTCACAGAAGTAAAGTCAATTATATTTATATTGAAATTATTTTATACACGATTTAATGTATAATGAACATATTTTTTGTATTTATAAATCTTTGTAAATTTTTAACGTATTTGAATCACAAAAATATTTTCTTTTATTTTGATATTACTATGATATCAAACACCGTTTACAAATATATGCTATCAATACATATTCATAAACATCAATCATGTACGCAAAATGTAGAATCATTTTCTCGAAATAAATGTAATGCTCATATTAATAAACCTCCCCAAATAGAGACACAACGCAACGCCATGTCCCATTAGACATTACACCACGGAACACGAAAATTCAATTGTCCCAGGGAATAATATTATTATATTACATGACAATAGAGTATTAACGTATTTGTGGAACAATCAGCGTTATTGGACTTTGTTCCAAATACTCAAAGTATTTTTCGATAAATGTATCGTTTTTCTTAGCTTCTTACAAAACATAGAGAAATAATAAATCATTCAGGTTTAATTCTTCATTTCAAAAAACACAAGAAACACAGTAAACATAAAATTATAAATAAAAAATTTGCCCCAGGTCCTGCTGGGGAAAAGGCTAGAAGGCTGGCCACATTGCCGCGCTGGCTTAAAGCAAATATTAGACATGTTTTTTATTCAAAATATTTGGATATTCCCTGTGTCCGCCATGAGAATAAAGGCCTGTTCAGATATTTACGAGCACCCTGGCCACTCCGTTGAATCCGATGTCGACTGTACCTACAGTGAAACAAATGGATACTAATTTAAAATCCGCTTCAAACCTTAATACATTATCAGCTTATCAAAAATGAGGTCTTAAGACAGAGCTCGCTTCAAACGTATTAGTAATACCTACACTTTTAATCTTGGCTTTAACTCTATGAATTTTACTTCTCTCCGATATGTGGGCATTAAGTCCCAATACGAAAGAAAAACCTTATGCGAATAAATAATTCTTTATTTTATGGAAAAGCTCAATTTAACTAATTCAAAAGCTTTTAGGCTTAAACGTTTGTGAAAACATGTAAAATAGACTTTTAAAGTGAATCTAATCCAAATAAGTTTAAATGAAGACTGATTCGCGTACGGTAGATGTCATTTCGTCGGTTGACAAGCAATACTCTTTATAAAAACCGGCCAAGAGCATGTCGGGCCACACTCATTGTACGGTTCCGTAGTTATTCAAAAACGGCTGGGCCGATTATATATAATTTGCTCATGATTTTTTTGGATCTACGGATCAAAAGTTAGAGCAGGGATACAATTTTTTTTTCTTCTGTAGCGATTATCTCTGAGAATATTGACTTTAGAAGAGACCCTTTTCATTTTAAGAGATCTATTCAATGATACCCCACACTATAGGATTCATCATCAGCCTATGTTAGTCCACTGCTGGACGTAGGCCTCTCCTATTAACTATGCGTATGCGTATAGACGCATTAGGAGGTAAATGCCCATAATCGCCACGCTGGGCAAGCGGATTGGCGTTCGCAGTAATGTGTCCACTATGATGACGCTGCTGCCCATCATCAATCTTGTACAATAGTCAGTGACACTTAAATCCCTTAGTCGACTCTTACGACACCCGCAGGAGGAGTTGGGGTGGTGACAAATGTATTCTTACTGCCGTCACCACACGGCCAACACTATAGGATTACGGGAAACAAAAAAAATCAACCCCACTTCACCAGTTGGGGAGGTACCAGAAAAAAAAATCTAGTTTTTGTTATACCACTTTGTTGGCATGATTGATACCTGTACCAAATTGCAGATTTCTAGTATTATAAGCGGCCACTGTGCTATGCTGTGGACAGACGGACATGGCGAAACTATAAGGGTTTCGTTTTTACCATTTTGGCTACGGAACCCTAAAAACTGTCACTACTCTTAGCAATCTCGTATGTCAGTATTGAGCTTTATTGCAAGTACGTATTTGTGCTTAGTAAGTTTTGGTTGTCAACTGGCGATTTAATATTTACCAGCTTTTTGATATTCTTTTACCAATCTTCGGGTGATAAACGTGTAGGTATTAGAACTAATTCAAATAACTGTTTAAAGACTAAAGTACATCATACTTAAAATTGTGTTATGGCACAAGATTTGATACTGGTAGCTATTCTTTACTGTACGAGTATCGCTATGTGTGTAAGTTGAATGTAAAAGAATCTACATAATATTATTTACTTTTCTGTGTACTCGCAGTACTTATAAGTACCTATATCGGATTGGGACCTTCGTAAGCTTCTTCCAAACGAAAACCCACTTATAAAGGTATAATGTCCACATTGCCCACTTTGAAAAACCTCTTAAGGTGCTTTAAAAGGGGTTAAATAACTTCATGTGAGCGGTTTGTAGAAACAAAATAGAAGTCTCACTTGTTTCTCTTTCCAATTAAATTAAGATCGAGTAACTACCCAACGAAAGAAATTTCTACTTAATAAAAGAAGTATTTTATATAGTCACACATCACAAGACTATCCGTAGCCTAGTTGGTAGTGACCCTGCCTACGAAGCTGGAGGTTCCGGGTTCGAATCCTGGCGAGGTCATTATTTATTATTTATCACAATTATTTGTTCCTTGGTCATGGCTGTCTATGTATTTAAGTCTATATGTATCTATTAAATACATCGTCGCCTGGTACCCACATCACTTGAGCTTATATAATCCTCAATTGAGCTTACCGTGGGACTAGGTATATCTCAGTCGACTACTGGACGTATGCCTTTCCCATTATTACGTTACCCATATAAATCACGCTGGGCAATATGTCAACTATGATGATGATGCTGCCCATCATCAATCTTCAACAAAAGAAGGGTCAGTGACACTTCAATTCCTTAATCGACTCTTACGACACCCGCGGGAATAAGATTTAAACGAGAACATGTTATAATCCTAGAAAAAATATGTAACCCTTGAACCCGACCCACATCAGTTTCATTGGTCCATATCAGTCACAGAATAAATTAAGTGTTCGATTTTGGAAGATGAATAGAACCATGAAATAAAAGGGTGTACACTAATATCCCTATTGTATATTCGATAAGATAGTGACTTTTTCATTAGAGTATCGATTTACGATTAAATAGCGTCAAATAATAGGGTTTTAGAAGGACGTAACATTACCACAAAGGGTAACACAAGGGTAGCGATGTGGCTTCTGCCGCATCATCATGCTGGTCTAGCGCCTATTCTATGCCTTGACATATTGCCTACATCTTCTATTTAGTTTTAAGAAAAATGTACCTAGTTAGTAATTATATTACTTATGTTAATCCCTAAGTTTTCATTGTTCGTTTTACGCCATGTAAAAATTGTGGGTGAGAATAAAGTTTTTTCATCACACCTGTTCCGTAAGTGCGCCAATACGCTGCGGTGATGCGGGCCGTAGGTGCGTCATTACGTCCTAGTAGGCCGTTAAGGATTTTCATACAACATTACGTCGCACTAGCGCGGTCCGGCGCACGCCGCGCGCCGCGCCGAGATTTCTTTTATGAAAATGATGAAATTATGTCATCCCTGATTTAGACCATTTTAGAGTAGTTTTGTGAAAATATATTGTTTTATTTACTTTTTTGCATCACAGGTGTGATGAAAAACATTGTGTGTACCACGGGCGGTACAAGAATTATGAACTCGTGTGAAGTAAAGCCCGCGCCTTCGGCTTGGGCTTTACTTTCACACTCGTTCGCAAATTCTTACTTACCGCCCTAAATACACAATGTACTATTATTTATCTATCTACCTATACATAGTTTTCATAATAGATTATAGGTAAGGTGCCCATAGATTCCATCAATAGGTAGGTACTAAGTATAGTCAGTCGAATTAAAAACCTTTTTAGTACAGGTGCCTTTTTAGGCTCTAGTGCGAGAAGTGGCTCATTTTACGTCAGGTCCAAAACTTCGGAGGGCCATCTGTACTAAAAAACGTCGTACGAGACACGTGCAAAAAAGAAAATTCATGTTTTTCGCACTTGTGTCGTGTACTATTTCAATATAGATGAGGCTTTTTACGCGCTAGTGCGAGAAGTGGTTAATTTTTTGTCAGGTCGAAACTTCGGAGGGCCGGATCTGAGGCTCTACCGTAAACTACGAACGAAGTGTTGCATCTCTGTCACACTTACGAACGATTTCTTAAGTGCTAGATAAAGGCAATACTTCGTTCGTGGTTCGTGTTAGGGCCTCTGTACAGAAAAGAGCGTAAAGGTGCGTTTAAACCAAAAGAACTTCGCTGTTCTAGCGCCCGTTCTACGAAATCAACCAATCACGTTTTGTTTACCGATCGAATTTCGTAGAGTGGGAGGTTAGAACAGCGAATGCTCTTTTAGTTTAACCGCACCTTTAGATACACGTACGGAATGCAAATTCGTATTCACACTGCCTTCGGTCGCGTTTTGATTTATAGCCACTCGTTTCGGCCTTCATTTCTTTCGTAATTGTATCGTAATGTACCGTTTTTTTTCTGTTGAAAACATAATCTCTAGAAATCACAAAAGTTAATTCCGGTGCTGCGTCAGAAGCCATTTTCTAGAAGATTTCTAGAAAATGTGTCGGTAGGAGGCATCGGGTGCGCGTTGTGACTTTGTTACTCAGCAAATGAGCTCATTACACCACAGGCACAGACTACCTCTGGTAGACTTTGCAATACGAATCTTACAAGAAACAAATTTAAAAATAAAAAATAACCAACTTCAACCGATTTCTCCAAGATCCTGTCATCTGTGGTTTCCATCTTTGGTTTTCTATCATCAAATCCTACTTTTTGAATGCAAATTCTTGTAAATGAATGAAAATTACCAAAAGTGCCACACATGTACCTATAACATTTGAAGAGATCCCTCGATTTCTCCAAGATTCCTTCATCAGACCCCAATTTAGTGCCAACGGGACCATTTCGGGGTTATATACGTTCGATCACAAAAAAAAAAAAATCGGTTCACGATTCTCGGAGACATCGGGTAACACACATACAACAAAAAAATCTGTGGAATTGAGAACTTCCTCATTTTTTGAAAAAATATTTTGTGGCACAACTCAATTTGTTTTTTTTTTTTTTTTTTTGAGTTGTAGTTTTTCGGGTAGTAACACTACTATGTAAATTTAAATATTATCTAATCAGTCATATACCAAAGAAATAATACCGAAGTTTATTGGGGTTTGAACCCATGTCCTCAGCCTTGGCAGCTGATGGTAACTACTGGAGTGACCGAGTGGTTTAAGCATCAGCAGCAAAAGCTGAGGACGTGGGTTCAATTGAAAAAAACAGGACATAGGCCTTCACTCTTGATTTTTAAGGTAAATGACGGCCGAAAACGGGTTGGAAACTTGGACGGTACCGAAACAAACTTACGCGCTTATTCATTTCAAAACTATTTTCACTTTTTTAAACGAAATAAGTTATATTGAATGTTAACCAAGTTTTATTTAGGTAACAGTAAAATATTGTAAGTGCCTAAATTAACTTTAACACTTTTACCACGGTATCTTGCCTTTCGACTCCTTACAAAGTACGGCTTATTACGAGTTAAGCCAATTGTCACAGCCAAGGTGTTAAGAAACTTTTTTTAACTACATAATAAATCATCGCAGAATTACAACTTCAAGTAGATCTAGCGGCGAAAATGGGGAAACGTTTTCCTAAAGTTTTATAATGCGTAGAGTGAGCGCCATAAATGCTCCATCTAAGTGTAGGAGATCACAGTCTGTGCCACAGATACAGGCCTATAATATCTGGCCTGCCGGGTAATTGCAACACTGCGCGGGAAAATGGCAGTATTTTTGTACAAAACTCATACGAGTATGGAGCATTTTCCTTTGAGAGCTTTTGTAGTAAACTTTTATAGCGACAATTACGCTTCGAGATAGGGAATTAAAGTTTTCTATTAATAGGAAATAATGCTCGCAGTAATGGTTTTTCATGTCTTGTATTATTTGTGATAAATATTAAAGGACATAAGATATTTATTTCCATATTATTTACACAAAAATGTTATCAGTCTCTGCATTCAGCACAGCCGGTATCGCAGGAGACCGTTAAAACGATAGTATAGAAGTATGAACTTGTGTAATTATGTATGTGTGTATATGAGTGTGTTGATGAAGGATGAACAATATTACTTTAAATTATGTTAAACATTATAAAAGCGTAAAGAAGTTTTCAAGGTATATAATATATTATGATACAAGTTCATATAGTATATATGCGTATGCAAATACGAGTATATAAGAAAGCATTATAACTTTTAGATACACTAAGCTTAATCTTAATATTATTGCTGGCTGTATATTAAATAAAACAAACTGAATATAAATGGAGTGTAAATTTTATAATTGGATTAGGTCATGATTTAATACAATTTAAAAGATACAAGAAAACTCGAACCACTTATCTGTGCCTAGGAAACTCGGAGTTTTATATTAAATTACTGGCCGGAGGGAGTTTTCTTGCAAAACTTTTCACCTATAGTTACAAAAGAAACTTGTTTGAAAAATACTGGAGACTTGACGGCTGTCTAAAGTCTCTAAGGCACTGGTTTCACCGCGAGCTACTAAGCTATGAACTATGGGGTATAAACACGAATAAAAGACGCACTCCACGAGAGACACGGCGATACTCGCCCAGCTATCAGCTATCACCGCCGGGTGACTATCGCCGTCTCTTTTATTTACACGGGAGTGCGTATCTCCCGTGTAGGCCTCTCCTATTAACTATGCGTAAAGGCGCATTAGGAGGTAAATGCCCATAATCACCACGCTGGGCAAGCGGATTGGCGATCGCATTAATGTGTATACTATGATGACGCTGCTGCCCATCATCAATGTTCAAATAATGGTCAATGACACTTCAATCCCTTAGTCGACTCTTACGACACCCGCACGAGGAGTTGGGGTGGTGACAAATATATTCTTACTGCCGTCACCACACGGCTACAATACGATTTACTTTAATAAATTTATTTGTTTTGGTCAACAAAAATATGTGTAACTATGTGCTGGTATTACAGATCATAAAAAATTACTACCTTCAGTTATTTCCACTCAAATATGGTTTGATTTTACGCTTCAACGAATATATGTAAATGCGAGCTCACCAAGCCTGTAAACATGATCATAATACTCCCGTTTACGATACAATTATGTATTATAACGTTACGTCCATGTCCAGTCAAGGTCAAAAAAATGTAAACAATTATTATCCAGATTCACCCTTATTCCAATGGCATAAGGTGGAATTGTGTTCATGTATTTATGAACTCAGCTGGCTACAATTCCCAAAACGCTCGGGTTGGAGAACACAATAAAAATAAAGGTCAATTGTTTCAAGCATGTAATATAGCTATTTGTGGCTCAAGTTATTTTAAGATTTTGATATGTTTAGCCGAAGAGAAGTTTCGTAAGTTGCGAAACTTTTATAGATAATGTTCTCGGCAATTAAAATTTTACAATCAGAAGTTAATCAAATTTAGGAAAATAATTTGAAAAAGAAGAAAAAGAAATAGTTTTCTGAAATTTGACTGACATCTGCTGTTCAGTTTTTTTATCGATGCAATAAAATTGTCTACGCATAAAGGTGCGTTCAAACTAAAAGAGCATTCGCTGTTCTAACCTCCCACTCTACGAAATTCGATCGGTACACAAAACGTGATTGGTTGATTTCGTAGAACGGGCGCTAGAACAGCGAATGCTCTTTTGGTTTAAACGCACCTTACAATGACGTCGATCTACGACAAAAAAATCAACATCAATTAATTTTTACGTACAACTCACACTTGAGCAAAATGTTGACTATGCCAAAATTGTTTTCTCCAAAAAATACCAAGTGTCTCCTGAGACAGCTTCGCTGTATCTTATATAGTTTCCGATTTCCCCATACTGTCCCACTTAAAAAAAACCCTGTGTACATACTAATACTTAAATACATAGAAAATAACCATAACCAAGTCACAAATATTTGTGCTAAGCACACAATACATATACGCGAGTTTATCCGTTTTCATAGTTTTATTTCATGTGTAATCCTCGCGGTAACCGAAGAAAATACTAAGCACACAAAAGGAAAATATTAAACGTAAGTTTATGCGATTAAGACCTGTTTGTCGGTAAAATATGAGATATACTCGTGAAAGTTTAAATCAATATATATGCCTCTGAAGTTTTAAATTTAACTAGGTATGTAAAAACGCAATTTTACGTTTAAGTGTCCCTTTGTGTTTCTATCTCATTGACTACGTATTGACGTCTCAAAGAATATTTACACTCGCTTTTAAATTTTTTGGAACCGTACCTTATCTCGAAACGCGAAAAAATCTCATTCGCCAGCTCAAAGACTAATTGGAGGAGATTCCTGGAAAGGATAAGTGCGCCATTGTTGTGACTTGTTCTGTGAAATTCGATGAATAGAAAAGTTAAGAGTTAGATTTGTAGAACTAGATTTACGGCTATCGGGCGCGTATCTATTCAATCCTGTATTATTCATGAACAGAGATCGGATAAATACAAGAGTCATGTTTATATTAATGCGTCATTGTTCGCATTAATATGAACATGACTCCAAAGTTGAATAATTTTTTACAAACGTTTTCATAGTTTGCCGGTGTCAAATAGGTAATTTTCTTAAAATTACTAAATGATTCATTATTATTTAATCAACTTTTATTTTTATTTGAAATAGGCCTACTCATGGCCACAGACTAGCCAAGGGCAGAGACGTGGCATACGATGGAGTGAGTTTTACTTTGGAGGCATGTTCATATTATTGCAAACAATGACGCACATTTGTCCGATCTCTGATTATAATAGCGATTTACACTTAGTAGAATCTAACGCCTGAAGAAATGTATTCTGCGGTTTATACGCTTAAATATCTTATACATTTCAACGATCAATACTTTTATATACTTAATGTGTATCTATTTTTATACATAGGTACATACATATTCACAAATATTTCGTGGAACTTGGAATGTGTTTTAATAATTTTAATAACACACTTGGATGAATAAATGATGTAGCCTAGCCTTATTATGAGAAAATGCATGATATCAAATTAGAGAGCGAAGATTGATCGCGCATCTACCCACATACTCGTACAATGAATGAACAGCCTTAACGTAATTGTAACAATTCATAAATATCATTATGAATCACGACATAGGACCACGGTAAGCTCAATTAAGTCTTGTGCTGTGAGTACTGTGACGATATAATAGACAGATGTTTGGATGAAGACACTTATCACTATCAGCATGCGTACGCATTTTGTCTTTAGAAAATGTCAGTTTAGTATGGGGCCGCGTCCAGCTTTCCGCACGCGTACGCATGCTTACGTTTCGTACTAAACGGCAAATTTTATTAGACAAAATGCGTACGCATGCTGATAAATGTGTCTTCACCCTTTGTCTAACCTTAGATCTAAGCAGGATTATTACCTAGAGTTTTAGGATATATTTTGTTCAGATTACATAAATAATAATAAAGGATATCTGCTATAGTTGAATCTAGGTAAGAGCTACTTAGTATTCCTAACGCGACAGTTTTCTCGCTCCGACCCTCTATGCCAACAATCTTGTTAATTATCATTACAGTTGAGGGTAATAGGCAAATATATCAATATTTTGATCAACCCAATTAGGTATATAAATCTGAGCGGTTTAGTAAAACGTCGCTATGTTGCTAGGCTAGGGCGCTTAGACTTTTAGTTCGTATAAAACAAGCCAAATCTGTCCTTACAGTAATAAATTGGGGCGTCTTCAACACGCTTTTTTATTATTAGCTTCACTTGGAACTAAATGTGTACAGTCAAAGGCAAAATAAGGTGTATACAACGTGTTACACGAGCCACTGAAAATGGCTGGTGATTTGGTAGATGTGGTACTGAACAACTTTTACTATGGAGCTAACGTAGAAATGTCAAAAAAATTTTTGCTCTTTCATACAAAATGTCGTGATCGATCTGTCAAAATGTATGAAAAAGACATTTTTTTTATATTTTGTGACTAATAGTAAAAGTTATATTGATTTAAACTTTCACGATTTTCACTCATATTTTAAAGACAAACGGGTCTTAATCGCGTAAACTTAGGTTTAATTATATCCTGACGTTTCGGGCATGACGTTACACCCGTGGTCGCAGGCAGACTACACAGTCAGGATATAATTAAACCTAAGTTTACGCGATTAAGACCCGTTTGTCTTTAAAACATGAATAGTAATAGTGTTCAGTATAGCCTACTAAATCACCCCGTTCAAGGTTTTCAGTGACTCGTGTAACACCGTGTATAAAAATTCCCAAAAATATGTCCCAGTGCACTTTAATTTTATAGAATAAGAACGTTGTAACATATATATCAGAGAATTCTTTCGATACATATTTTTGCACTTGACTGTACGAGTATACGAGAAAATCTTAGAATCTTCCACTTCTCTTCGATGTGGCCAACCCCGTCTTCGATTAGGATGACATTTTGCACACGCTCTGACTTCTGGTGACAATACATGACTGGCTAAGAAACGTCATTACAAATCCAATATGGCGGCATCCCCAAGATGGCGGGCTGGCTGCGTATCAAATGAAAGGGTTTGCTGTCAAGAGTACGTAAAAGCGTGTTTTTTAGTTTTTTAATTACTAAAATGATCTTGTATTTATCTAATTAGTTACTACTGTTATAATAGATAGATATATTCAGTTGAAAAATACCTAAAACTGTCATTTTACGCAGTGAGCTAATATAAATTAGATTTAGGTATTGAAAGTAGATCTAAAAGAGGTCGACGTCATCATAGCGGTCGATAGAAGAAAGCCTATTATAATGTTATTCTGACCCTCAGGTCTCCTCAGGGACTGAGTCCAGGTTAGCATAATAATGATTTATTATTCAAGATATAATATCAGTAGGTAGGGACGGTGGATTAAATTAAGTAATACGAGGACAGCTGTGAGTATAAGTGGTAAATCATAATATCAAATATGAGGACTCTGCTGCCCATTATAACCATCATATCATTTGTCCATACTATATGTAAATATTAAAGAGCATGCTCATACTCATTCATAATATTTAACATTTTATCATTCTAAGAATACAATTGATGATATAAATTATATTTGTGTAAATTAATACATACATACTTAAGTTCCCCTTTAATATCGCTTATTCCGCAACGAATCAGTTCCGCTACGTAATTGCTACGTGCTACGACGTAGCAAACATGTCTACGTTTCCGTTTTGATCCTGTAGGCCTCTCTGTTGCACTTGCAATTACGTTTATAAGTGTGACAGGGTAGGCAACTTGTCATACCTGATTCGAGAGACCTTATGTACAACTAAGCTTGCTTGTCACTTATATTTAAAAAAATATATATATTGTTTTATCGTCAGTCGAACATTGTAACTCAATTTTAATGCGATCATACAAGGTGCCCATGAGGAAAGGGAAACATTTTAACAGCTTATTCCTGAGGATAAAAAAACAAGAAAACTTATGTTTTTATCAAATATGCGAAAAAAAGAAAAAATTTTGCCTAACTATTTAACCACTCACTTGCTTCATGTAGCTTTTGTTACATGTCATCACTCTTATTTTACATGGGCATAGAGTCTATCGCAAAAATCAAAGCAAGTGAGTGGATAAAAACGTGTTTTATTAATAAAACTGTCGTAAAAACGAACAATTTTTTTTTATATTTGCTAGGTAACTTAAGTAATTTTTGTCCATTTGATGTCTGTCAATTAGTGTGACAACATTAAGACAATCCAGTATAATTTTTTATCCTAAAATGCGTTTATCATTGCGTAACAGTAGCAGTCAAATTTTGCTTAAAAATACATTTTTGCTGAAAATAGACGGGATCCGGCAAACTTTATCATCATCATCATCTCAGCCATAAGACGTCCACTGCTGAACATAGGCCTCCCCTCTGGACCTCCACATGTACCATTTAGATGCGACCTGCATCCAGCGTGTGCCGGCGACCTTCATAAGGTCGTCTGTCCATCTTGTGGGTTTATACGACATTTTAACTTCAAAGATCAGAAATCCGCTGTTTAAATTGTTCCCTTTCCACATGGGCACATTGTATTGCTAGATTGACAACCCTGTGCCAGTTATTCATGAGTGTACACAAACCCCAAGTGAGACGTATCTATATATAAACCAGTAAAGTTTTCGGCGATAGACATTGCGACGTCAATTTATCAAGTAGGAAATACGCGGCTAAAGATTAACTAACGGTGTAGTAGATACGACACTATACACGGTGGAATTTAATCGGTGAACAGGAACCCATTTTTCTAATTCAGTAATCGATGGCGGTCACGTTTATATAGTACTTAAGTGGAACCAAGTTTTTTTTTAGCATAAATTTTTTTTATGTTGAAATTAAAATTGATTGTCACCCTACTAATGGTTTAGTCTGAAAAGTTTAATACCTCTTTTCAAACTATCAGCCATAAAAACTTAAAACATAAATGAGCAATAACCACTCACATGCTTTAATTTTTGCGATAGACTCTATTCCTATGTAAAATAAGAGCGATGCATGGCTGATAGTTTGAAAAGAGGTATTAAACTTTTCAGACTAAACCATTAGTAGGGTGACAATAAATTTTAATTAAAGTTTAATTTCAACATAAAAATTTGTTATGCTAAAAAAAAACTTGGTTCCACTTAAGTACTACATAAACGTGACCGCCATCGATTACTGAATTAGAAAAATGGGTTCCTGTTCACCGATTAAATTCCACCGTGTATTTTCAACTATAGTGTTATGAAAAGGCACAAATGAGCTTGCTTATTTTTAGGACATTACTAGGCATTTAACAACAAATATTCCGAATCTATTCGCGGTGATGCTATTATCTACTCTTATTTATATTCTATTCAAATCAAATAATATATTCGTTTAACACAGGTTAAAACAAAGGTCTTAAGGATATACATACGATGAGACGCCACCATGTATGCCTTGGCATACAAAACGTGAGTTTTTAGTAGTAGTAGTGATACTACTTAATTCATTCTACACGTATTGCCAAAAAAAATTGGCTAAATCTAAACGAAAATCATTGTGTTACGAACGTTAATGTACAAATTATATGGTGCACTCTATCCAACAACTTATAACAGTAGAAAATTACGGCAAATTTAGGAAATGTAATAGGCGCATGTCCTAGATCGCACAAAAAAATTGAATTTGTCGCCTTTTTTACTGCCAAAAGTTGTTAAATTCTCTAACTTAATAACACAAAAATTATCACATTATATTTTGTTGTTATTTTTATGTTCTCAGTTTTGATTTGCCTACTTCTTAAATGTAATTGTGATAGTTTCCATTACCCAAAGGTTGTCTGGAAGAGATCGCTTATTAGCGATAAGACCGCCTGTTATCTACCACTGTTTTAGTTTTCTTTTGTCTGTAGTTTTATTTGTTTATTTTCTGGTGAACAATAAAGAGTATTTATTATTTTGTATTTGCGGAAGGCCTTTATTTATGTAAATAGATTTTTTTTGCAATCTACCTATAAAACGTACCTAAGTAATCTGCGGCAACTCCCGCTAAAGGGATTCGAGCGATAGGGAAAATATTTACGGATATACTTCACGGCCGATACTTTTAGGCTTTTTAGTCGTTCGACATTCCGAAGAAGGACATAAGCCTTCCGTTATCTATTGAGTGTGTTTTTGGTTTGGATAATATAGAATTGATATTAAGGTGTTCTCAAATTAGTTAGGTACCGATACCTTAGGGTATGCATGTGTTCATGATAACGAACAAATTTCTCTATGGGACTCATATCGAAATCTTAAAAAAAAATCCATAGAAAGCGGTCCCACCTGCTGATCAAAATTTAATAGAAAGTTTTTTTTTTCGAGATTTATCGTCCCAGTGATGAAGTAACACATTGTCGTTTTACGTAAAACACAAATATGTGCTACAGAAGTGATTCGGGTTTCAGATGAAAAAGTGGTATATTTTTTTGCAAATATTTTTTATTCATACATGTTCAACTTCGTAAATATTGCTAACCTTTAATATGAAAAAAACTAAGCAAATTTCACTACAATAGCAGTAATACAACAGACAACACATAAATCGTAAAATGAAGTTCCTAGTACCTTTGTTTGTTTGTTGTAAGTTTCACTCCTGCTCCGCGATCCAGGTATCACACTGTATAAGTAGGTATTTGTTTTAATCCCGTTTAACTTGAAGGTGATTAAAATCATTTTAATGTCCCACAGTTGCTATAGCAACTGCGTCATAACACCATAACTCGATTCGCGTGTTAAAACACCTCACTTTATTTCGTTATGATTTATCAAAAGCTGCATTTCGTTATCGTAAGCGTGTAATGGCAGTAATGGCGGCTGGCACGCGCCTCGTTAAAGGTTATAATATTATTACTGTTTGGTTACTCACGAAATTAAATTGTAAACCATAGATTCCCAAAGTCCGTACCGCCTTAGGGGGCGCCAGGGACCCGTAACCGTTATTTTACAAAAATCTCGGACTAGCCTAATATTTTTAAATGTTTTATACTCGTTATGTATTTTATGTAATTTACAATATCATATTTTTAAATTAGTTGACTCTTACGACTCCCGCAGGAGGAGTTGGGGTTGTGACAAATGTATTCTTACTGCCGTCACCACACGGCCAGGGATTGAAGTGTCACTGACCATTTTTTTTTTATAACGATTGATGATGGGTAGCAGCGTCGTCATAGTAACACATTACTGCGATCGCCAATCCGCTTACCCAGCGTGGCGATTATGGACATTTACCTCGTAATGCGTCTATACGCATAGTTAATAGGAGAGGCCTACGTCCAGCAGTGGACTATCATACGCTGATGATGATGATTTTTAAATTACTCCATTAAATTAGAACTTATATACCCTTACCCGCTAGCAACATGCTGAGATGAGGCCATTTCGTAGCATACACGTTTTTATCTGTACAATTATTTTTCGTTTCTGTAATTGTGATGTTTATGTAGGTATGTGTATGTTGCGAATAAACTTATTTCTATTTCTATATACCGAAGAACGAAAAAAACGAAAAAAGAACTGTTATTTTTGTATGGAGAAAATACCGGTTCCGGTCCCTAGGGGGCGCTAAAGGCATCAAAGGCGGTGCCAACACCCGAAATAGAAAACAGGGGCCGCTGTAGCTTGCCAAGAAAACGGTGATCATTGCATAAATTATAAAGTAAAAACCCTACAAAATAGCAGGAATCTCAAATCAAGCATTACTTACTAGTTATATGGCCAGTTGGCTTACTAGTGATTACGGGCATTTACCTCCTAATGCGTCTATACGCATAGTTAATAGGAGAGGCCTATGTCCAGCAGTGGACTATCATAGGCTGATGATGTGATGTGTGATGTGATTTGGCTAGTCAAAACCTTGATGGATTAATCCAGGGATCGGATATCGGTATTTTCTCCATACAAAAGAACGGTTCTTTTTCGTTCTTTAGTGTGTAAATTATTTGTTAATGGAGTAATTAAAAAATACTTTGTTACTACATACTTAATGAGCAGTGGTCGGATATCCCGGTGCAACACCAGGGGATACCAAGTAGAAAAGTTAATATGGATATGACCTAAATTCCCGGGTTTAGTTTGAAAAAAAAATATAGATCTGATAGGTATACTTAAAAAGGCAGCTCAAATTGCGAACATAAACAAAATCTTTGGGCGTTTTCACAAACCGTTGTTCAAAACGCTTTTTTTTAATTCGAACAAGTTTGGGCTTGTTCGACTCAGGATCACGAGCTCTTTTAATTCTGATAAGTGAAAAAAACTGTCCCACAATTTTCGTACATTTTTAATTTCTTCCATTACGCTATCGCCATACAAAGTCTATAAAAACGATAGTGTAATGAAAAAAAAAAAAACATTTTTGGACACTTTTTTTCTCCTAGTAGGATTGAAAGAGCTCGTGATCCTAAGTCGAACAATCCCAAACTTGTCCGAATTAAAAAAAGTGTTTTGAGCAACGGTTTGTGAAAACGCCCCTTTACAAAAGTATTGAATATTCTTCACCTTAATTTATTATATTATAAGCCTCTACTTTGTTTTTGGTAGGTGTCCATATTTTTAAACACATATAACGGGGTTAATCAATACTAAAATAGGTTGTATATCATTCTTTATCCTAATGTTACTGGCCAATGATGCAAAGCAAGAAAACAAATAAGTACTAGTGAATTGTCATAATGACTGAACTGAACGTTACGTACGATTCCGACGTAATGATCTTTATTTGTTAGCTAATTAGAATAATTTATATTGTTTTGTGGACTCGGTTGTCGGCTATTTGTATCACGACTAACACTAACTGGACTCGCGATAATAGAGAAAATAGAGAATCTAGAGAAAATAATTATATGCTATTTTAACTTTATAGAACCTTGTAAGCCATAATTCTTTCATAAAATACATATATTTACTCTAATGTGTCTGCATAGGTGTGTCAAGTCTTCATGCTTAAAAATGTTTGATTTTATGTTACATACACGAGGATGTTTAATCCGTAACCAGGTATATTTTTTCTAGCTTAGTAATTGATGACCTCAGGAAGACCATGTACCATTCAGTTGTTATTGGATACAATTTTTCTTTAACTTTAAATTAATAAAATTTTGAGGTATCTGCGGGAGACCTCACCTAAAATGTTGAATTTAGGCTGGGTATGGAATATTGTTTTAATCCTGACCACGGATTAAAATAATCGTGTATTATATGATATTTCTGTTTTTTTTTATGTTAGCAATTTCTAGAAGTGGAACCTATTGTGCCTTAGTAAACAACTTCTATTTTTAAAGCCAAACTCTTTCTTATTTAAGAATATTCATACCAAAAGGCTATTTGGTACTAAGGTCAATATTAAACAAAATTTATTACCTATCTTTTAAAATAATTGTCGAAATCGCATAATAATAAACGTTTGTATGTACATGCACTTATTTTGCGTTACAAAATATTACTAAACTTTATTGGATGTAATTTTGTGGAATCCCGTGGTATATCCATATTAGTATAATGTTTGAGGTCATTCACCCCTTGTTACACCGGGATATCCGACCACTGTTAATGAGTATAAAACATTTTAAAATATAAGATTGTTTCGATATTTTTCTATCCCAGGGTGCTTAGACAAGTTGCCAATCGCTAGCGCTTAATCGTCAGTCGTAAACGAAAGGCTGCTACCTGTCTTTGTTGCACTAATATGAAAGAGTGACAGAAGGAAAACTACGATACGCTACCAAGCGTTAGCGATTGGCAACTTGGCTAAGCATCCTGGAGTAATCACAACTATTTCTAATAGCGGTTTAAGTTAACATAGAAATTCAAAAGCCTGATGAATTGAGTTTTTAATTGTTTTTAAGGATTGGGTTTTTTTTTCATTAGGGTTTAGTCGCACTAAAAAGTTTGGGAGCCTAGACCTTGGAATGAGGTGTCAACAGCTTAAGGTCATAAATAAAGAAATATCATGAGACATTCTACACAAATCAACTTAGTTCTACGGTAAGCTCAATTACCTATAGCGTGTGTTGTGGATACTAGGATATTTATCGATTTATTATTTATGCTTCATATTTGCACGGAAATAAACGCGCTTCATCGAGATAGCGTTACGGCTGAGAATAGAAATTCCCCACGGCTCACACATCAAAACAACGTGATCAATAAACATCAAGATAAATTATGAAGGTAGCCACAAGTTAGTGTGACGTGGACTCCGCTGGGAGTACCTGGCCAAAAACTTCGCATTCGAATACTTGCTAACCAAGGCTCTTCTTAAAACATCCTTCCTTGTAATATCTAGCATGTACTTGCGTCCACATATAAACATGGGCGTCTAACGGGTGCTCAAAAATGTATCTAAAAACGTGAGTGTCGTTTAAATGTAATATACGTCGGGCTTTGGCCGCGGGTACTCCATGCTGAGGATCCTCTAAATGGATCGAAACATGTCAAGCAATTATCGTCTAAATTACGTGAGTACGTTTCGCGAAATATATGAATATTTTTGAGGCTCACGTTAGTTATAATTCTAAAAGATTGTGTCGTTGTAGGCAGGACATACTTTTGATAACACCGCGCAAACGACCGTGAACATATTTGACAAATTTCAATAGAATATAGCCAATCAAAACTTTGATGGACCAATCACAGCTTTTAAATGGCGGGCTAAGTTAATATTGGTTAGCATGGAAATTCATAAACGTGATGAATTGAAGAGGAAAACAAAATTTCAAGCCTAGCCAAGATGCCATTCTGTAATCGTATACGATAAGCGAAAAGTAGTAAATGTATGGGAAACAGTTTGAGTTAAAATAACGGTATACAACCGTGCCTTAGCAGTGCTTAAAATAAGAGTAGTACGAGTAGGTACATAACATAACCTATGCTGGTTCTTTCAGAAGACATTTATCTACACAGACAACACTTACCTATGTTAGAGTGAAGATAAGTAATCACAATCAAATTCAAAAGAAAAAACGAATAATTATGTAAACCTGTTCTTCATATTGTATTTTTTTACAGACGCTTTATATGTACCTACTATGTCACAAAAGTATTGGTAATCTAGTTTAAGATAATAATTTTTAATGATTTTTTCAATAATAGTTTCCGGTTAATGGGCACTTTTGCGTCGGGAACCGTGAGCCTATTCGGGTAGATAGTTTTAGTTTAAGATATTTGTTAGTGTTTTTTTATTATAAGAAAAAGTTTTGTTTTAAGTTTAGTTAGTATATATTTTTATTTATAGTGTACTTTTGTAATATTATAGTTTTAATTTTTCAGATAATAAATAATTAGTTGTAAATTAAACTATGTACGAGTAGAAATACATTAATAATGATGTGTTTAAAATAAACTATTCTCACCACTCTCTCACTGTCTTGTATATATACAGCAAAACACTGAATACGATCATGATACTACGATCGCCAGTGAGGACTATATTAATTAATATTAGTCTCAGATTTACTACACGCAGATTTTTCTAGAAAAAAGAAAAAAGTTTCGAAGTAGAAATCCTAAGAACTAAAGTATGTCTTCCATACGACGTTAGAAAATATATATCTTCTGTCTCCTTTCACTTACACCTAACAACAAGAACGTCGTGTTGTAAATCTACGTCCATTCGGCAAATAATAGACCAAAACTTTTTTAGTTACCCTTTCTCCCCCGAGCCCTAAATCAGGGTCACCCCGTATATAACAAAAGCACAGATTTCCACTATAAGTATAAGTTTGGCATTCGCAAACAAAACTTGCTCAAACCGGAACGAGGAAAGGGGAAAAGGCAGTACTTCTCGTTTATTCAATTTATCACCAATTTGTGCTGTAATAATGTTCGGAAATGTTACAGAATAACTGACGTTTTGGGAGCATATTTACGATGTCTCGATACTTGATTGCCGATATTTATAGCTTTCATATTCTTATTAATGGAAGTTATATATTCGTACTTGGTTCAGCGGATATCCCTAGCTTTCCTGTATCTTGACGAACTATTTTTATATGTTTATATTTACTATTTTCGAATAACCATTCCCTGAATGCAATGTAGGAATGTAAAAAATAATATATTTAAAAAAAAACAAAGAAAGTTATTTAGTTATGTAACAACCTATTAGGGAGTGAAGCCGGTATACATATTATGGACACCAAGCTTTAGCAAAAACAGACGCTGTAACTTGATAAGTATCTTAAATTTTAATCTTAAAATTCGGTCATGTAAAAACAAGGATTAAAAAAATGCTGTTCATAAAATTGAACAAACACTATTTAAATATTTATCAAACGGATTACTCACGTAATTTAAATCAGTGACACGTCGGGCTTTGATCGCGGATACTCCATGATGAGGATCCTCAAAATGGATCGAAACATGTCGAGTAATTATCGATTTAAATTACGTGAGTAACCCGTTTGATAAATATTTAAATAAAGCCTTTCAATATTTGCTTGCTATTGAGGTAAATATCTGAAATCCTGTTAAAAACGCTTCCTATAAATGGAATATATTGTAGTTTTTGCGAAGTAGAGTTAAATTTTTCGAGCTTATTTTACACTGTAGGTAATTTAATATTTAAATATTGAACTCATGCATTTTTAGTTTCAGTGAGATTACATCTCATCTTGTAAACATGTTGTGCATGACAACTATTATCTACAGATTTATGTATAAGTATTTAAACACAGTGAGACCACTGAATATAGTTTAAATACATATACCTATACAATATTTACATTATTCATAATAGGTACAGCATACTTAGGTCAGTCGAAACTGGAGGTCCCTGGTTCTAATCCTGATTAAGGCTAATATATCTGTGGATTTATCACAGAAATATTTGTTATAAAATTATTTATTTATTATATAAATTGCCGGAATTTCCCCGCAATAAAAGCCAATTGGGACTAGATCGATTTATGTAAGGATGTGCCATGATAATTTAAGTTAAATATTATGTTTCAAGGTTTTTAACGCTTTTTCATTAAAAAACTACTTACTTTGAACAACACAGCGAAGGTCATAACATAAAAATATGCAGCATTTAAAACAAAACCGCGTAGTAAAGTTAAATTTTTCAGCTAAAATGATTCCAGTCTACATTTAGTTTAGAACAACGCCGTATATACTTTTAAAATTAAATCACAGTTTACTTTAGTGCAAGCGGGAATTATGGAATTGAAAATTAGATGAAGCACTCGGCAATTCTGCATCCGGGTGGGCAATTAAAACCGTACTTATAAATTTATGACAGTTTAATTCCGAAACAAAGACAAGAGAACCAGGTTTTATTAAGCTTGTTTACTGGGACGAATTAATGTTTATTTGGTCTATATGAGTGTTCTTTCAATGAAGCATTGCCATTCGTAATCTATATGGTAAGGCGACATACAATGTGAATATTGCAGTTTCAAAGTCCATTTCATATAAGTACTAAAATTCTAAATTGTATTTCTACCGGGTGTCCCAAGATTATGGGACGTGAAGGGAAAGTACCTTAAATATCGTAGATAGCATATTTCGCTGAAAGAAGGCTTTATTTTACTTTGTAAATTAAATAATACAGCATTCAACAATTTTCAAAAAAAAATCTAGCTTTTTCTAGGCATCGAAAAACGATTTTTTTTTCACTTTTTGATGTCATTCAAAAGAATGGGTAAAAAATATTTTTTTAAGAAACATTTTAAGAAGCATAGTATCTAAAACTAAAAAAATTGTCAAAAATGTTTGGTTCAAAATGTGTATTTATTTTGACAATTCGTTGCCATCTCACCGCCCCATAGTGGCAGAAAAAGTATCAAAAACCCTCATCAGATAAATAATCTTTTAAGAGAACGTTCGCCTATCTGCCTGGATCAGGTAGTAGCCCTCACTGACCGCGACTACCCAATTCTGTTTGTACCCTGTATGATCATGCGCTTTTGAAGCAAAGCCACCGCCTACGGTATCCTTCCTTCATTAATGTTATAATGCGGAACTTTTGTTTAAACATCCTCATTTCCCCTCATTGCTGTACAATGCTGGTAAACAAAGGATGAGGGAATGACGTCATAACGGAGTTTCTCATGTTCCTGCATGTGTGATGACTTGCTCTTATTGGTCATCTATCATGTCGGCACGTTACCCTTTGTACCCTAGCGTATTTGAAATTTTAAAACGTGTTGGCGATATGATATTAATAGGATATTATGTTAATCTAAAAATAGCACGCTTGGAACAATGTGTGACGGAATAGGAACAAAAAAATCGTTATTGTGTGGGGCCGATCACGCAAATAGACCAAAGCCTCCAATGTAGTTTTTTATTACCATTACCGGTTCTCCTAACATTAATAAATAAATTAATTTTCCTATGACATTAGCATTTTGTATGGAAGATTTTGAGGAAAGTCTTTTCGTTCAATTAATATTGTGCAGGTTTTCTTTTTTGAAGCCAAATGTTACCAAGCAATTTTAACAGAGATTTTCTAAAAATGAAGTGCCACGTCTGGGAATAGAACCCACTCAAATAGGAAAAAATAAACACCTCCTGATTTTATAATGCGAATCGAGAATATGCACTTTAAAATATATAAGCACAAAAAATAATTATTCTTAAGTAACATAGTAGGTATCTCAGAAGAAGGGTTATGTTACTTGAGAATATAGGGTAAAATACTAAAATTAATGACTAAATTTGCATAAAAATGCTATAAGTCATACAAAATATATAAATGCAGTAAAACTCGCCATCAAAAAAAGTATCTTTTTACCAAAACTGACCTAACAATTTTTAGCGTATTTTCCCTTTCTTTCCCATAGTCTTGAGACACTCTGTATATAGTTACTCTGTACCCACACCACAAGCCTTAATTGAGCTTACTATGGAACTAGCTTGATTTGTGTAAGATTCCTTATTCAATGTTTATTTACTTGTTAATAAATATTACTGTTTTGTAGAAACGCTCATAATTGTTGCAAAACCTGGTCAATCACTTCAACTGGAAAAAGCGAACTGACTTTCATCAGCACTTAATTAATTATTCGTAAATATCACAAAGTTTTTAATGAAAACGAGTAATTTTTGTTACGAAATATTTGAAATTCAATTTTATATTTGGAAGATCACATAATTTCAAAACAGTGTCCGAAATGGATTCAACATTTCACTGATTAATTATTCAGCGCAATTTATTTTCTGTGACGTAAATAATTGATGGACTTTTGTTTACTGAAATGTTCCTCTAAATATCAATTACTTAGAGATCAAATGTACAATAAACACTAACTTAGACTTACCCCCTTATTTATAAAATTCTCCTAACTTAACCCGCTAAGTATCGTTTCTCCCTTTCTTATAGACATATGTAGGTACTGAAAGGACAAACAATACTTAACAGCTTGCTAGGTTAAAAGTAGGAGACGTTTATGAATAAGGAGGGGGGGGAATCCTAATGTCTTTCTATAGATCTTCACGTATATTAAAGACTTTAACTAAAATCCAGAAAATCTCGATCAGGCAAACACGAGGTAAAAGTACTAGGGTGCTTAGACAAGTTGCCAATCGCTAGCGCTTAATTGTCAATCGTTAACGACAGGCAGCTAACTGTCTTTGTCGCACTAATATGAAAGAGTGACAGAGGGGGAAAACTACGATACGCTACAAAGCGTTAGCGATTGGCAACTTGGCTAATACAGCAGTACTCGATGTAGCACTAGTAGACGACATGGCACTATATTTCAAAGTGACAAGGTTTTAATTATGTAACTAATAATTAAGGTCACCTATATAACTTTGACGTAAAAAGTGCCCATGTTCAATACTAGTGCACGGATACTTCTCCCTTAAGTACATAGCTGGGCGTAGTTTGGAAAACCCGCGCAGCTAGAAGGTGTTGATACATTTTCTTCCCAGTCTGCCTGCGACTTCGGGTGTAACGTCATGCCCGAAACGTCAGGATAAAATTAAACGTAAGTAATTAAGACCCGTTTGTCGTTAAAATGTGTGTATTAATCATGAAGGTTTAAATCAATATGTAGCTGGTTTATTTGGTTAGTTACTTCTGCCGATTTAACTTATTCAACTAAATACAAACAGAACCAGTCGTTCGGCCCAATTATGTCAGACTACAAATATGATAGATTAACTTTAATAACTGACCCTTGAAATTTGGTTTGTTGATCTTTACTTAACCTCGCGGCACACGCAATCTTAAATATTTTTCGATATTATATTTAGAACTACGTACAGACGACATAGTTAACTGACCCCACCTCATGTGTAAGACATAATTAAATTATACAAGGTAGTTTCAAATTAGTTCTTCATCAGCCTATCTCAGTCCACTGCTGGACGTAGGCCTCTCCTATTAACTATACTATGCGTATAGACGCATTAGGAGGTAAATGCCCTTAGCTAACGCCCTGGCCGATCCAATATAAGTATCTGATGGCGACTGTACATAATTGTCCAATCATGTTCACTATATGCTCGTGAGCCTTAAGGCAATTAGCAGTCTACATACTCCTTTGATAGCACTAATAGGGTAATTGTGAAGCTACAACCCGACGACATGAATTCTTAAAACCCCTTTGTATCCTGGAGGCTGAGCCGACAGCCTTCATCGATAAACTGTCAAATTACGGTCACGGGCTGTTAACATCTGAGAACCGTCAAATGAGACGGCAGAGAATTACGGACATGGATCCTAATTGGACAATATAAGTGATCCCTTCAAAAACGTATATCTTGTGGAGAACTGGACAAAATTCCGTAGGAAATGTTTGAATATGCAGCTGAACTATGTTATTTGAGTCACACAACACTCACTGATCCTAGCAGATTAGGTTAGTAGGTCATATTTATGAACTTGTACTTGGTACGTGGACCAACCTTCAAATCGTAAAAAAATCTGTTCCGTTGGAGAAATGCATGGAAGAAAACTTTCTTACTTAGTATGCAATTTATATAGAAAGTAGTGTTTTTAACCCCCAATAATTAGTGTAATTCATATATTGAATTTGCTCTAAGGTCTTATGCACCTTTTTTAACCTGTAGGTAATGTCTACGAAATAGAGTGGCCAAAACTTATAAAGTTCAACAAATTGGGCCGTTTGGAGTCAATAGTTTTTTCCGCGACCACGGGTGCAATTAGTAGAAAAATAAATAATCTAAAAAACTGATTTTATTAAATTCCTTCCAGTAAGCATTATGATTGAGCTTATATTTTATGCAGAAAGCAAGCATTTATTAAAATTATAAAATGCTACAATTAGCGATCTTGCTAAAAGGCATTAAAACAGACTAATTATTTAAGAGGATTGCTCGTCTTATTAATTTTCAGCGCTCTCTAGTTTGGGATTCCGTTTTAATTATTCGCGTGATACAAGTTAGTTAATTTAATCTTGAATTATTTTTACACGTGCTTCAGAATAGGTTAGAGTTCAAGAGCATTCAAACTTGATAACGCTTGCTACACTAACGTTTAGAGCTTAAATGTCTTTGTGAAACAATATCCATTGTTTTATGCCTAATAATTTAACATACCTTTTAGAGGGATAATTCTGAGCTCATATTGATGAACTTTTAATATAACATGTGGAACCAACCATTCGGGAAAGAAATCTGATGTTCCATACATTTCTGCCTACTAATGTCTTAGGGTTTGTATGGAACATTCGATTTTTCTAGACTCTGATGTCGGTCCCATGGTAAAAGTTCATAATTATGACCTTAGAATCAACTCCCTAAAGTAGGGCCGGTGAATAAAAAATAACCCTGTATAAAATTCAGAACTGAAGATAGTGAAGATATAATATGCACGTACGATTTCCAGCATTTTTGGTGCAGAGTAGTTCAATTAAGGGATGTGAAGTAAGTTATTCGAAAGGAGATAGCGAGTTAAGGTTTATCTTTGTGTTACAACGTGTTATGACACGTTACAGCTAAAAATTGACGCCTGGATTCCTTTAACTCAACTGCATTTCACCAAAAACCCTACAAGTTAATTTAAAGGAATCCAAGGGTCAGTTTAAGTTGAAACGAGTAATAACACGTTGTAAGACAATAACGAAGCTTAACTCACTATTCCCTTTTACATAACTTACACCATATCCCTTACATGAACTACATTGCACCAAAAATGCTGGAAATCGTACGATCTCTGATAATATTATGTTATGATGATATGGATATTTTGAAAACAACATACAATCGGCAGCTCCCAACAAGTCTCAGAACAATTTACAATTTCACGCAGAACAAGTAATCCTTATGTTTTTCGCTTCAAAAAATCACAAGCGAATACACCCCACGGACAATTTCACCTAATTCACATCCCCCAACATTTCCACCAACATTAATGACCCAATTGGAGTGAAAATTTTGCCAAATTGTTCCGCGGAATTGTGGAACCCGGTGAAGAGGGATTAAGTATATTTACAAGCCTTATTTAACTTTGTGTTCGAACTTGTTGTTTTTGAAAAAACGACGTGTTTTAGTGTGTATGAGTACATATCAAATTATATTTGAAATACCTACCGTCGAGTCTCGTGTCTTCGCCTAGGATACCTATCTTCGCTTAGTGTAAAAAGTTGGAGATTCCGCATTAATTTTAGAGTAGGGTGGACAGAAAATTACTAAATAGCAATTTTGAAAAACATGTACTTTGCTACGTGACAGTCTGCTCTAAAAATAAGGCGGGAATTTCAACTTTTCACACTAGGGGGAGATAGGTATCCTAGGCAAAGACACGAGACTCGACGGTATGTAAACTAAAACCGAACGACAAGCCTCATAAAAAAATCACGATTTTTTTTCTTACTACGGAAGATGATAGGTACCTACTGACTTATTTTTAGTACAAAACTATATATCTATACTTATAATACCTATCACCTGTCTAAACTGTTGTATAGTATCTTCATTCTGCAATGAATTTATCTAAGTGAAGGGTCCACGGAAAGAACATGTCAAGTCAATTCAAATTACAGAAGGAAAAACCACCTTATTTTCACCTTATTAGGTGTGAATGTGCCCTGATTTTTTAAAGCTTTGGACATGTTTTTTCCGTGGACCCTTTAAGTAGTTTTGCAAAATGAAGATACAACAATTGAATGAATTTTAGACTCGGGATATTCGGGATCATAACATAGCCTTATTCCTTAATGTTAAAACAAGGTTTTGCTACTGCGACCTGTTTTTGCTCAAATACGTATTTATTTGTGAGACCACCAGAAATTTTCTCTCAAAGTAAACGGGCCCGTAATCAACCATAAATCAACCTCAATCCAATAGTCCGGGCAAAGTTTAAGTCCTGAAATGTCGGATACAACTAAAGTTTTTCACCAGCAGTTTGTCCCTCTAAAACCTTTCGCATTTTACCCTGTTTGACCTTATTAGATGACCAAGATGGCTTGACCAAAATACCTATCAATGCAATTATCGTTATCATCCTTATATTGATCCTGTTTTTTGCCACACCTCGCTACGTAAGAAATCGAGCGGCCATTTAGTTCTGAAATAATCAAGAATAAGCGTAGCACTCAGATATTTTTCATAAGCGACTGCCACATTTCAGACATAATGGCTTTTGGGTTTATATACTTTAGTCACCAAATAGCTAATACCTTCAACATATTGAGAGACATCCCATACCCTAAAGTTTCGTAAATAAACGAAATTTGATCATGCGGCCTCGGATTTAAAGTTGTGTGCCCTTCCGCTAGAATACCGACACTTCATTAGTAAGTATTCGGCTGACCCTTCGTGCTGAGTCTTCCATGGTCCCATGGCGATCGGCTCTTGAAAAAGCTCCTCATCTACGGAGCGAAACATGTCGAGCATTTTTCGACTTAAAAAGGTGAGTAACCCGCGTGAAGCGTGAAATATAGTTTTACTGTGTCTCACAAGAGTTTTGTGTTTAGAATAGGGCTATTAGGGCTGGCCTTACACAGTCTGTATCATAATTGAATTAAAATATTTTTTCAGACTGTGTAAGTCTGTAATTAATTACAATTAGTGTTCTGGATCAGAACCTCGTCATCATTATTACGGTTCTCTAAAACCTATCCTAAAATTTTATTTTCGAATATCACTTCCGAACCAACTTATCACATAATTTCGTTTCGCTGAAAAATCAGTTGCCAACTTTTGCATATTCCAACTTAACCTAAACTAATTGGCAATTAATAATGCCAAGTGACTCATCAGTGAAAAGTACAAAAGTTCGGATAAAACTCATTCTGACACATCGATCTGAGAATTTAAAACCTGACAATTTTTAATGTAGGTATGTGCAAAACTTTATGGATGATGAATTGAATAAAACCAACCTTACTCGCAATTTGTTACAAATATTTGTATCTTTTTTTTGATGAACGTTTTAATTACTAATGGAGCTTACAAAAGTTCGGATAAAAGGCAGAATGTCCATTCTGACACATCAATCTGAAAATTTAATAAACTGTTTTTTTATGTATGTGCAAAACTTTATGATTGATGAATTGAATGAAAATTGGGAATACAGCTTCTGATCGTGACTGTGTAAGGCCTACCTTACTCGCAATTGTATGAACATTTTAATTACCAACTAATATAGCTTACGTGTTGAAAGCGTTAAAGGGCCTTTTCAAAACCGTTGAATACCGCAGTCTTAGTTGCTCACTAATTCAAGAGGCATCGATAGACAATGAAGAAATGCTTCCGTATAAGCTCCCGAAGGCTCATTTAAAATGTACGAGAAACAATAGAGTCGTGTTAAGTAGTTCAGAAATGCCTGAAGCAATGTTCGAGGTCAATATTTCCATACTTTCATAGTGTGGAATACTCCGATTGAGAGAGGAATCCGTTAAGTTCTGGGTTGATTAAATAAATAAGCTTTCGTTCTAGTTCGCGTTTAGTGGTAGTAATAAAGTTTTTATAATGGTGAGTGATTCTTTAAAGTCAGCGGTCGTGTTCTTGTGCGCGGCTTGGCAGTAGAAACTTAAGAACAAGTGGAAGTCTCTTTTTAAAACTATTAATTAGATAAGGACTTGCTTTTCTCTTATGGATCTTCGTCAGCTTGTATTACAAGTCACAAGCTTTCGAGAAACAAGCCCGTACATGGCATAGATCAGAAAACACTATAACTATAACATAACTACTTTTGGTACCGATCCATTGCAGGCCGTTTGGTGGAAACAGTGTTATATTGCGCAATACCAATTTAGCAATTATATCACAAAATAACAGGCCAAAAGTTATACTGAAGGAAAAATAAGAAATTATAGCAATAAACAATCGTAGGACTACGATTTCGATACCGAACTGTCATCAATGACATGTCGAGTTATCGGCCCACGTTACCGTCTGACCGCGAAAGCACGTTATGGAATTCGACAAACAGACCAACGATAGCAGATGACAATGTCATGTCATTTAGATGTTTCTGCAAAATTGCTTTTGCAATAATTAAGAACAGCTAAACTTGTATTATTACATTAAATAAATATTATTACTTTATCGATAATTCACTTTTTAAAACTAATTCATGTCACGGTCATTGTTTAGATTTTAAATTCGCTTAGTTATTTCTAAGAAGTCTTGCATGATCTTCCAAATTTAACACAAGTTTACAAATAGATACTGCTCTCCTCATCATCATCATCATAATATCAGCCGATAGACGTCCACTGCTGAATATAGGCCTCCCCCAAAGATTGCCATAATGACCGGTCCTGTGGCAGTTATTTTACAACAAGAGTTGGGCGTGCGGAAGTTATTTTCCCGGTGGATTTCTCACTTGTTATCTGACGACCAGAAAACGGTACGTGTCAATTGGTGCCGCAAAACTTTAAAAAGATTTAATGGAGGAAGCTCAAATGCCGTTTTTAGTATTGTGTCAGGTGACGAATCATGGATTTACGCATATGAGCCTGAATCGAAAAACCAATCTCGAGTTTGGGTTTACGAAGACGAACCGAAGCCGACAAAAGTTGTTCTTTCTCGCAGCACGATCAAAAAAATGGTAGCCACGTTTGTCTCCAATTCGGGTCACGTGGCAACTATCGCTCTTGAAGATCGAAGAACTGTCAATGCCGATTGGTATATAGGCGTTTGTTTACCGATTGTTTTTGCTGAACTGCGAAAAACTAACCCTAACCGCCGTATTATACTACACCATGATAATGCCAGCCCTCACACCGCTCAGAAAACAGACGACTATCTGAAGGGCGAAAACGTCGAATTACTGGACAATCCTCCGTACAGCCCCGACCTAAGTCCCAACGATTTTTTTACTTTCCCGAAAATAAAGAATCGGTTGCGTGGTCAGCGTTTTCAGACCGCGGAAGAAGCAGTCGACGCTTATAAAATGGCCATTTTGTCAACCCCCCACTTCAGACTTCAATAACTGTTTTAAAAACTGGTTTCAGAGAATGAAAAAGTGTATTAAACACAAAGGAGAATACTTTGTCCGCTGAATGCCACTGCATTCAGCGGACTCCTGCGACCCTCACCAGGTCATCAGTCCACCTTGTGGGGGCTTACCAATATACTGCTCTGACTAATACATGTTTTTAATTATTGTTATTGTGTTATAAGTGTTCAATTTC